>PVJL010004000.1:0-141237 GCA_004026885.1 Lyroderma lyra
GGAAGACTTAAGCCGCTACACCACCAGGGAACTCCACATTACCATATTTAAACATCTGAAAATATTTCCAAGGGAAAATAGTTTGGGTATTTTTTCATTTTTCTCCATTAGCTTTTCCTCCCCCAAATCTCCAATTATGAATTAAAGCCCCTTATTTTTTAAAAAGGTGGTGGTAGGAGGTAAACTTTAAGAATTCTCAAGGCCCTATCCTATTGAAAAACCAGGACTGGGGATATGTTTTTTAAAAGACGAAAACATTTTAAAAAATGGGTATGTGTCAGAATATATTAATTCTTTTTTGTATAATAGGAAATCGAATACCCGGACTATTTAGTATTAATTCTAATAATTTTGTCTTTTGAAGCATATGTAGTGATTTTTGTTAAAATTGCTATAACCCAACCAATTTTTTAAAACTTAATAAATGTTTTAAATGTCTTTTTTAGTGTTCCTAACATCTGGTTTTTAAATAAGCACTTATTTAAGGCCACAGAAATTACGGATGATGGTACCAATAGTAGAGAAGGGATGAATTTTCCATTTAGTGCCATATTTTGAGTGCCATATGATAACAGTATCTTGTCTGATTTCCATGTTTACATTTAATTAATATTTTAACAGGCTGTTAATTCTGACTTATGTGTTTTAGAGCACATATCCATTTTAAAAAATAGCCACAATAGAAGTCCAAGTTCTGCTTTGAAGACTACTTCCTATGTTAAAAGGGGAAATATGGGTTGAAGTTATTTGCGATTTGAGAAGCAAGAAAAAGTCAAGTAATAGGAACTGAATTAAAGGACACACTTTACAGCTTTTGGATAGTATGATCTATCAGGTTGTCATATGATTTCACAGTGTTGAAAAGTTGAGTCCATAAAAACAATTTTTTTGAGGGGTAGTTTCCTGGCTGGGAATGGAACTCAGGCCGCGGCATTAAGAGTACCGAAGGCTAGCCACTGCACCACCAGGGAACCCCCAAGTCCATAAAAATTTTGTTATAATTTTGTGGTCATGTTTGATTTTGGAGATTCCTGGTTGTTCTCCTTTTAAAATTTGAACTACATAAATATTTTTGCTTTTTCACATGAATAAAGCATTTTAAAAAATGCTTTGTATTCTTTATTTAGGAGTAATATTAACACTTTTCGTTAGTTATCTTGTGAACTTGAGAATCTGAAATATGTGCTCGCTTCGGCAGCACATATACTGAGGTTGGAACGATCCAGGGAAGATTAGCGTGGCCCCTGCGCAAGGATGACACGCAGATTCATGAAGTGTTCCATATTTTAAAAAAATAAAAAAATAAGAATCTGAAAGATACATAGAGTGGAATAAGGAAGTTGTAGATTTAGAAAGACTTGTTGGTGCTTTTCAACTATGTAAGGAGTCTGCAATCAGCCTTGCCATTCATAGTGTGGTAGTAATGGGTCTTAATCAGAAAATACTTTATATTTATTCATTCTTTTGTATAGTGAGTATTTCTACCTTCTAAGCCAAATATTATCTTAAATGAGTCAAGTAAATACAGACCTTTCAATAGAGTTAAAAATATTAAATTACTACTATTTGCTTGGTATTCAGGCTAGGTATGGTTGTGGTAGAGAAGAATGTGATACGGTCATTGTAGTTAAAGTAATCAAAGTTTTGTAGGGGGGAAAGGTTATATGTATGACCATCTAATCTTCTTTCCATATGTAGCATGTATTTATATCCCTGCAGTTATAGTGTATATATAATTTTGTATCTGTTCCTTAACATTGTCATAAATATTTTTGTTGTGTAATTTTTAATATTTTTAAAAATGTACTTCTCAATTACAGTTGTCATACAGTATTGTATTAGTTACAGTGTACAACACAGTGAGTAGACGATATAATTTACAAGAGATCACCCCAATAAATCTAGTAACCATCTGATATCATAGTTATTATATGACTATACATAGTCAATAATTAATTTTTCTAATTGTTTTCACCCATCACCCAGAAGCTGTGCCATCTATTAATAATTCTGTTCTCCCTGCAGAACTATGCTTTATCCTTTTCTCTAATAAGAATTATTTAATGGGCATTTCTTCTTTTGTGTTTTTTTGTTTTTTTTTTTTTTTTTTACCTTGGCTACTCATAAACTCAAACAAACTTAGTGTAACCATAATGACTGATTTGGACCTTACCTGATTAGCATATTTAAATTGTTCTTTTCTTGATCCACATAATGTACATATATAATGAATTGTTATATCTTATAAATTGTCTCATACCCTTTGGGGAGTGAAGGAATGAATCAGGGTAGAAATAAATATTGGTAAATTGAAAACACAAAAGACATTTGTTGGTTAATGGGACATTTTCCCCAATGTAAGTCATATTGTAGTAATTATTTTTCATACCTATAGATTTCCTTCTCTTTTAATAATTTTCTTAGAATATATTTAAGGAAGTAGGTCAAGGAATTAAGAACATTTTAGTGGTTCTTGGTACATAATAGTGTTTGGTCATTTTTTAATGTGAACAGAATTGGAGAAGGAAGGTTTAGTAGCATATTTTATTTTGTTTATAATAACTTTTGAATTCAAATCATTATTTATAACATTTTTAACACCCAGAGCTGATATAAAACCATTTATTTTTTATTCCCTTGGGAAATAATCTGATTCCCTCAAGTTTTTGTGTTTATAATACTTATTAATATGATGACTTCCCTTGAACTGTGGGAGAAGATGGCAAGATTTAGATGGCAGTGATTTTAAACTACTTAAAGATGCTTCTCTGATTCTGTCCTTCCTGCCTTTGAATGAAAATCCATTTTTTGAAATTAAATAGAAAAACTGAACTTATTTGTGGTAGAACCTTGTTCTCTGACCTTTCTACCTTTTACATGCTTCATAAAATATTTACTTTTTAAATTTGGTGTCAGATCTTAGTCATAATAAAATAACATCAAGCCTTTACCTTGAAAGTCTTATTATTTATTATAAGGAAGACATTTCTTTTTTCTTGGTTATAAGAATTTGTACACTAATAGATGGAAAGTATGGGGAAGTAGTATAATCATTAACATATTTTATATTTTAAAGGAATAAATGGCTTAAAACAGACTTCACATTTGGGAATTATTTACAAGCAAGGTCTGTGTGGTAATGATGTGACTGATAACATTGACAATTTTCACAACACAGAAGAAAATTTATTCATTTTTAAATTATCAGGTACCAAATTTGTACCAAAGTTAATAGTTAAAAAGACCTAAATATTTTCTGTCATTATTTTTCAAATCACTTTAAAAAATGCCTTCCAGCCAAGAAAAGGCTTTATCAGCCTCTTTGCATTGCAATTGTCAATGAATGTTAGTATTCTCAGAATTTGAATAGTACTGTAATAGGTCACTTTTCTCATTTTGTCTTGTCAATAGGCAATTCCGTCTGCATTGTTTTAGATGACTAAAATAGATAACTAATTATATGTATTTTCATTGAAAGCATATTTTAAAAAATGCAGCAGCTTTAGGAGTTACTAATTTCTATCTTCGGATTTTAAAAATGACCAAAATAAAATTCATTGTAGAAAGTTACTTTTTTAGCCCATTGAACTTGAATCTAGTTCTTTGCAATATTAAGAATATTTGTCTATTTAATGAGCTTTATTTGAAGGTTGTTTCTTGTTTTTAGAGCCTATAAATAAGAGGGAAAATTAGGCCCAAGATAATTTAGGCAAACACTAACATTTTATTACTTCTTCATTAGGTAATATTTTGTGTAGTCTTTAGATGTGTTTTATGTTTTATTATCTCTATTTGGACTCTTCATTTCTGTAATCTAGTGTTATCTATTGCGAACTTTAAGGTTGTAACTTATAAGTTTCATAGAAAATTAAGTTTATGAGTAAAGAGTTAAAGGACTTACAGTGATTTAGCTTAGAGAACAGAATAAAAATGATTTGACTACTCCTTCAAACAGCTAAAGGGATGAGTAAGGAAGATATCAAGTTGTTTTTTTGTAATTTTGGCAGTTTAAAGAAAATGAATTTGTTGGTTTTGGTTGATCATAAAGAAGTATTTCCTGACCATGGAGGTGATACATAGGAATAGGTGCTGAGGGAAAGCATGGACGTGCCCTACACAGAAACTGTAGGTAGGAGAGTGGTCAGTCACCTTTTTGTTGTGGATGGCTAGATAGCATCTTCAAGACAGTGATTAATTAGGTCAGATTGCTAGAAGCCCCTACCACTAGGATTCTTTGAAGTTATCCTACTCTTTTTTAAGGATGTGATCATTGATTCATGAGACTACTTTAGAATTTCACATTGTGTCATTGATTAATAAGATAATATTTATCTGAAAATCTTTTGAAGTTTAGAGATATGGTGAAGGACTTAGTTGGCAGAGGAGAGGTTTTTATCACTGTTTTGATGTGGTTGTCTGAGATCTGTTTGCTCTTAAGTTAGCATCTGATTCTTGCTTACCTGCTGAGATTTTTGATGCTAAATTGTTCAAGGAAAAGCTTCTGAAAGACCAATGTCAGTCTTCTGAGGCCAAGAAACAGTTGGATCATCTGCCTTCTGTGCATAGTAAGAACTGGTGATTCCTTTAGAGAAGGCACATAATGAGTTGGATGTGGCTGTCTAGCAGGTCTGTTTCTCTTTCTTCCCCCCGTAGGCCTATCAGCAGTCTGATGGGGCAGAAGACAACAGATGGAAGGTGTTCCAAACTTGGCAAAGGCCATCAATCTAAGGAGGTAAGCTCTGATTTTGAGCAGGTAGAGCAGGTGGCTCTTCCTGCCTTAATCATATCCTCTTGCTTGTTGGAAAGAGGGATAGAAAGAAAGAGCACTTACAATGAGGTCGAAGCATCTCCATTAGCCATATAAGGGGTAAACCTTGGATTAGTCTTTTGATTCTTTTTTCTTACCCTTCTTCCCATTTTGTTTTTTAGATGCCTTGATTTGTTTTTCTTTTTTTCCTCCCCAGAATATTTGCAGTTTTTAAAAAATTGCAGATTAGTTTATCTGTTGTTTTGGGATAGGAAGGATGAACAGAATCTTTTTTACTTACAGTTAATCTCAACTTGTGGCTATTTTGATGAGTGAAATGACGAGGCTTTAGGATTTTTTCTGAGATAATTTCAAGGTTTGGGTCTCTAGGGGAACTATTAAACAAGAAACAATCTTTTACTGCACGTCAGATATAATACAACAATGCACAAGGTCAGATAATCAATTTCGCAAACATCCTAGAAAAAGTGCTGCACACCTCATTGCAGAATATCACTACGGTCACCTTGAAGTACTGCCCTTGGGAAGCTGTGCACCGATGCCAGCGCCTAGTCCACCCTTCAAAGCGATTTTGGAACTCTCTGGAATGGCCAGCAGAGCTGTTGTTAAACCCAAACTCTGACAATTAAGTTCACAAGCAACTGTTGGTACAGTGCTGCCACCGTAAGCTCACTGTGGCAAGTTTGCAAACTTAGTTGTCAGAGTTTGGGTACAACGATAGTTCTGATGGCCATTCCAGAAAAAGAGTTGCAAAATTGCTTTGAAGGGTGGACTAGACGCTGGCATTGGTGCCATAGCTTCCCAAGGGGAGCCCTTTGAAGGTAACTGTAGTGATATTCAGCACTTTTTCTAAGATAAGTTCCTAAAATTGATTGTCCGACCACGTAGGCATATGTTAACTTTATGGTACTTGAGGCTTTTCAGGGATATCTACCATCCTTGCCAAGATGGGCATTTCTTTCCCTTTTCCACTCCCTTCTATTTCCCTTTTCTTTCCACCTTACTGATTACTTAGTGGCATTCAGCACTTTGAATAGACCGTTCTTCACAGTATTTAAATGTACTTCTCAGTTAAACACTATAGCATCTCAAAGAAGTTAGGCCTTGAGAAAACTGAGTCCTTTGACTTCATTGTTGGTACTGAGTATTGTTATGTATTCTCAGAAAAGAGTGAGAGGTTCTGCGTTTGTATTATATGATCTTGGTGGTTGAGTCATATATACCTAAAAAGATACATACTGGTATTTACAATCACAGTACAGATAAAGAAAACATTAAATATGGAAAGTCAGACAGTTTCTGCCAAAGTACTTGCCGGAGGTCTTAGGATGAGGAGAATAATCACCAGAATAACATTCAGAAAAATCATCTGGAATAACAAAGGTGTAATAAACTCTGCCACAGAAATACATGTATAATGACTCAAATGTTACATGTTATTTCTTGTTCATGTGAGGTTTAAAATGGATATTTCCAGTAGAGTCTCCTTTAGAGGCACAGGTTCTTTCCAACTTACAGCTCCAAGTGTGTCATGGTCACCTACATTAAGTTGGGGAAAGGGGATGGGGAGTGGAAAATTGTATGTGGAAGGTGTGTATTGGGCCAGGCCTAGGAGTAGCACATACAGCTTTTGGTATGTAGACCATTACAAGGATTTTTTTTTTTTTTTTAATTTGCATGTGGGTAGTTCCCTGGCTGGGAAGCGAACCCAGGTCGCAGCGTTGACAGCGCCAGCCCTGGATCCTTAAGCCACTGCACCACTAGGGAACTCCACAAGGATTATTTTTTAAATGTGACAAAGCCATTGAATGGTTTTGAGCAGTCAGTCACTATGTGACTTCACCTGGGCTGCTTAGTCTGAGAGTATAGCGGGGCAAAGGCTAGAGCAGTGACACCAGTCAGGAGATAATTGTAATAACTCAGACAAGAGATGATGCCTTATTAGACCAAGGTGGGCATGATGGAGTTGGTGAAAATGGGCCAGATTATAGATTTGTTTTAAAGTTAAAATGGGCAGAATCAGTGGATATGTTGTGTGAGGGAGAGAGAAGAGCTCTCCAAGGACAGCTGCATGGTTTTTACCTGAGCGAGAAGGTTAGGGGAAGGAGCAGGTTTGGGAGAGACAGCCAGCCCAGTTTGGGCTTTGGTGGCATCATATTATGAATTGTGTAGTGTTTTTTTATTTTCAGATATAGCAATATATATTCAGCACCCTTCCATTCAGTTCTGGGCCCCATATCTTGTCAGTACATAAAGATACACTGCATTCTCTTTAACAGTACCTTTCATTGTTGTGTTTGAAAACCATGTGTGCCAGGCACTATTCTACGCCCTTTACAGACAGTAACTCACTTAATCCTAATATCAGCTCCACTATGCTATCATCATTCCTCAATTATAAGTAAGGAAACTGAGGCCCAGATAACATACTCAAGGTAACATAACTTCGAAGTAGCAAGTCACTACATTGCAGCTATTGTATGACTATCATAATTCACTTCAACCAACCAACTAATGACAAATTTGGGAGTGGTTCCATTTTGGGAGTTTAATATAAGATACATTGCATAGAAGCACCTATTTTCATCCTATCTTTGGGCATGGTGTGTTTCTGTAAGATAAATAAGAATAGTAATGCTGGGTCAAAGAATTCAGTCATTGCTTATTGTAATAGCTATCACCAACATGACCTTCAAAAGATTAATTCCAATTTAACTTCCCATGATGCCCATCTTTTTTCGAAGTGGCGGTTCCCTGGCTGGGAATCGAACCCAGGCGTGGCGTTGAGAGCACTGCCACTACACCACCAGGGAACCTCTTTCTTTCTTTTATAATTCTTCAATCTGGTAACATGTTTGATCACCTCCCTATAAATTTTAGAGGTAAATCAGTACAACTCGTTTGTAATGGTTCTGAATAGTCTGTTTAAATCCTTTGTTATATTGAATTTACAGCAGTTGTTGGAGAACATAGAAAATAATGTGTGCAAGCCAAAGAAAGTGCATGCGTGAACGGGAACACATTGTGTTTGGCCGGGGTGAGGTGGGGTGTACACATAATAAATCCATCAAGTCACTAACTCCTCCCCAAAGATAACCAGTACCCTGATTGCTAACACATTAGGTTTAGATTTGTTCTGTATGCCTTTGAACTTTGTATTCTTTTGTTTCTGCTTTCTTCCCTCAATATCCTGTTTGAGATTCGTCTGTAATGTTGTGTACAGCAATAATATGTTCATTTCATTGTTGTATTCCCATACATAAATATATGTTCATTCTGCTGTTGATGGACATTTGGTTCGTTTCCAGGTTTGGATGATTATAAATAGTGCTGCTTGGAGCATTGTTTTAAATGCCTTTTGGTAGACACATTTACGCAATTCTTAGCAATGAACTTTTTTTGTCATTAAATCTTGCCAAACAGTTTTCAAATTGGTTGTACCCATTTGTACTTCCACAGTATATGAGAGTTCTAATTGCTCCACCTCATTACCAGCATTTGGTGTATTGTGTTTTTCATTTTAACTATTCTGACAGGTATGTCATGGTGTTGCACTTTAGTTTTATTATGCATTTCCATGATGATTAATAAAGTTGGATACATATTTTACTTGGCAGTTTGATGCCTTTGAGTTGAAGTATCTGACCAGGTTCTTTCCATAAGAACAGAGAGGTTTTTGTTTGAGGTCAAAAGAAGTACTCTATACTTTTTTATCCCAAGTATAATTTTAAAGTAGACTCCATATGTATAAAACAGATTAAAAGGAGTATTTCTCTTTTTTGGGGGGAGGGGGTAGTTCCCTGGCTGGGAATTGAACCCAGGCTGTGGTGTTGAGAGCGCCCAAGCCTAGCCACTCTACCACCAGGGAACCCCCAAGGAATATTTCTTCAAGATCAGTATAGCATGATAATGAAAAGTAGATTCTGGACCCAGACTTCTCTATTAGAAATCCTGGTTTTGCCATTTATTAGTTGTGTGACTTTGGGCAAGTTACTTAACTCCTTGTTACTTTAGTTTCCTCATCTCTAAAATGAATGTAATAATACTTTCATTATAAGTTAATGTCAGGCTCAAATAAGTTAGTTTATACAGAGTGTATATGACAGTGCAGGTCTGTAATAAGTACTGTACAAGGTTAGCTGTTATTAGTAGTGGTGGTGATGGTGATATAAATTTGTTAGGAATTCGTATCAAGTTAGCTGATGAGAACAATGAAGTTCTGCTTTGGGGCACAAATTTGAAGTTGAGCATTGCGGATGATAATTGTGATTTTATTTTAGCCTAAGCATCCTTTTTTTTTTCCTTGGTTGCATAATACTAAGAAAATCTTTATTTGTGAATATGTGCAATTAAGTAGTTAGGGTTTACCTAGTAATCTTAGAGTTTAAGCTTTTAGATCAGTTTAATTGACAAGAAGTAGTAGAAAGTGTTTATTTTGAAGTTGTTACTGAATATCTCAATTTGCTTGGATTTTCTGTTTTAACATAAAAATCAGAAAAGTAGCACTAAAATTATTATGGTTTCAATATCTGTTATCACAACACATCTGCATTATAAGTTTGCTTTTTATGGCTCTCAGCCACAGGATAAGATGAGCAAGCAGCACATGTACTCAGTCTTTGCCAACGTGAGCAAGTGTGCTCCATGGGAACCATAATATGTGTTTACTCCCTGGTGTAAATTTAATGAGCCAACATATAGGCTTGATTAGAAACAATAAAAAATCAGAGGTACAGTTTTCCTAATCAAGGACATACTTTCAAGATTCAAACAAAGTTGGCTAGTAAAGCTATAGATGAGCTTAGCAAGCAGCACATATTGCATTGTTTGGTGTCTAATGTTTAAACATTAGGCATAGAAAACATTTGTGTGTGTGCTAATAGTTCATAGTAGTTACTTCTACAGCCATCTGATACAGCCACAGGCTGTTGCTTACAAACAACCTTGCCTGTTTGCAGGTAGCTGACCCTTACACCAAGAGAAATTTCCCACTAATGTCAGGCCTTCAAACAGACTTAAGTGAGTATCCTGACAAGCTCCTGTAGCACCGAGCAGACTGTCTCCCACTGATCCTTAGCCAGCATGGGCTCCACCAGGCTGGCCAGTCTTTCCTCTGCCTCGCCACCAGCAGTTTTGTTTTCCTTTCTCTGTGGTAACAGTACCCAGTACACTCTCATCACTATCTGTCCTGAGTACTGGAATTTCTTCGTGTTCCTGCTTGGACTCCACTTTCATAGAATCATTCCTCTGCAATATCATTCTTTCCTGTGAAATCCTGTCCTGGCATTCTATAATTCTTTTTTTTAGACATTTTTTTCTAGTCTAAAATATTTTTGTTGTTGTTGTTGTTGTTTTTTAGTATCATAAGGTTGTACTCTGTGAGCACTGCCCCAAATCAGTGCCACTCACAAACTTCATCAGCAGAGGGAGCTAAATAAAAGAAGATGAGTCCCTGAAATTAAGGTCTGAAGCACAATTTATAAACGATGGCATTTTTACATACTGCTTAATTGGGGAAAAAAGAGCTTGAATAATGTTAGAAATCAATGATTTGGGTCCTAATCCCAGGTTAAAACTTCTATTATGTAATTTGTAAAGTGTTTTTAAAAGAAGTAATTCTATATCATGTTGAAAACCTATTTAGAGGCATGATCGATAAACATGTATATTGGGAGAAGCAATCTGAATTTTAATTTTTTAAAATCCAGTTTATTCCCCCCTCTGAAAGTTTTAGTTATTAAGGATGATAAAATGAGGTTACTAGCTTTGTGAAGAATTTCATATGGAGTACTGAGTCCTAAAGTTGCTAAGGATTATGGATAACCCATTTCAAGTTTATAAGATGGAATTTCAAGTAAATTTCTTATGTTTTGTTGTGATTAAGGATATGTATCTTCATTTCAGTTAGCAGACTTGAAGAAAGAGAAGCAGAACTGAAGAAGGAATACAATGCATTACATCAAAGACACACCGAGGTGAGTTTCTGGGTTCTTACCATGCTAATATTGAGACATCAACTTTAGAATACGTTTTAGTTATTCTTAGAAAATCAACTAGCATAATTCTTGGGGATTGTATCCAGAAAAACATTAAATTCATGTAGCATTAACCTTGTTACCAATTGTTGACTTTCAATGTTGTTTTTATTTGGAGTTAATTTTTCATTTGGTGTAATGGTGTGCCACAGAATAATGTAATTATCAAAACCATTCCAATAGTTGTTTCTTTGGCCAGCTAAGTAAAAAATTGTATGCATAATAAAAAGTATATATGATGATAATATGATAATTTATTTAATTTATTTTTTACCAATTGGGAAATGATAGATGGTTAAATTATTGATTAGAGTCTATAATTATAATCCAATATAAAGGACTTATTTGCATCACGCTAATAACAAGTAACAAACACACAAATTATAATGTGTTGATTCAGAATGGCTCTAAAATAGATTTTCAGCCTGAAATTTCTGTATTTTAAATTAACAGCCCCAGCACATAATCTCTCCAAAGCAAATTAGAAAGTTACTTGAGGAGTTTTTAATTTTTTTAGGATTCACTGTCAGCCTTTCATTTAGTTGCCTTTGTTTCTGTCTCTTGTGTATCATGATCCGGCTGGGGTTCACATACCTAAACATGTAGAATTTTCATAGACATGCACTATTTGTTATAAGAAAAAAAATTCCTCTCTTTTTTCCTTTCTAGCCCAATCTCTTCCATGATACAGATGGTTCTAGTCTTCAGCTCCCATTATTCTTTCACACACACTAGTTTGTGTGATCTCCTATCCTGCCCCTGGTAGAGACATATATTGTTGCTTTTAAGGAAGCTAAAACCCCACTGCACTCAATTTCACTTGCTTTGGAATAATGTGCTTAACACTTTCTTGGGGGAGGGGTTGGAATCAAACCATACGAGGTTTGATTATTGCTATCTTAGTTTACATGTAGCCACACGAAGCATGAAGTGTCACAGAATTGAAAATCAGTGGCAGAGGGAAAAGATTGGTGGGCTGGACCCATAGAGCTCTGGGAAGACAGAACACCTTCATAGCAGCCTTTTCAGTATGCAGACATTACCCACATTTTAATAAGATGGCACTTGGTGGATATTAAGACTGTTAAAAAGCAACTGATTGTTGATTCTTTTTATATCATTCATTTCAGTGACTCAACATCGTGTTGACTGGCAGTGCTTATCAACGCTGTAATTACATATGTATTAAGCGGGGAGTATGTTTATGTGCCATAAATAATTGATAATGGCAAATAATGAATAATCCTTTTGTTTTTCATTGAAGTTCTAACCTTTGTAATAATTGAGGATTATTAAATTAGGATGTATTAAATTGAAGTATGTATAAAATAAATGCATTCTTGAAAGATCACTGTAGAGTGAAGTTTTATATTTTTTCTCTTATATTTACTTAATAAAAGAGATGTTGCTACAGAAGAAACAACTTGACATCTTCAAATGAAAAGATATAATAAATTTTCTGCCCTATTCTTCAGAGAAGGACAGTCTAGGAAGAAAAAGAGATTTCAGGAAAAGTCTTAAATACAAATTCAGAGAGCTGGGCCTGTGCAGTAACCAAGGCCAATTTCACCTGTCACACCACAGCTGTTTTCATGGACTCCCTTTCCTCAGTCACAAACAGCTCCTATCCTCTGCCTGATAGCCTCCCTTTATTTTGCTCTGCCTCAAGGAAGGTTTATGTAACACAGATATAGCTGCTTTGAAATGTGGGCTTATTCTACTCTATTCCATGTTTTTCTGTGTTTAAACAGCTGTATGAGAAATGCCATTCAATTAGCAATGATAAAATAGCTATCCGATGCTACAGAACTATGTCCTTTAAAGGTAAACTCTGGAAACCTTCAGGGAAAAGAACTATGAAAAAAAAAATTTTTTTGGAACTATGAAAAATTTAACCTTCATTTTTTTTTTTACTATTAACTTCCAACTAAGGTAACCTTTTTTATAAGCACAAAAATTTTGAAATAGCACTTTTATCAAACACATTGTTTGCCATCTGCTATGGCTCTTTTTGTAATGTGAATAACTACTCTCTAATCAAATCCAAAATTTTATACATATTACTGAATTTGCTTAAAAGAAGACATGCCTTAAAGAGGGAAGTGGAGGAAATTTAAACATCAAGTAATTGTGAGTCACTTGGGCCACATATGTACAAACTCTTAATGTTAATCACCAAAAATTTCAACCCCTGGGCTTATATCAGGGAGTGTTTAAATGTATTCTATCATATCACCTTTTGACCAAACTCTATCATCCATCCCCATTTTAGAGATTGAAGTTTAGAAAGAATGTGATTTGTTCCAAACCCCACACTAGTATGTGACTGAATTTGAATCTAGGTCTGTCTGATTCCATGGCCTGAATTTTTAGTAATGCTTTTAGGTTATGGAACACATGGATGTTAGATGCACTAGAAATTTTTCTGTGCCTCATGACATCTCAGCAACTTTAAGAATAGTGGCTTTGTGGGTATAGATATGATTCTTGGGTTGCATATGGAAGGAGTCAAGGCCAGCATGATTAAAGGAATGTGTGACCTCACTATTGCCTTGCTTTTCAGTTTTATGCAAAGCTGAAAGTCAACCTCTTCTGTTAAGATTTCTCTAGGTGGAAGGGGAGTTGGGATTTTCCAGATAGGGTGCTTGGAATTCTTCATGACTCCAGCCTTGCTGAATTGACTCCTAAATATGTGTGAATTAATGTGCATACCTGAGAAAATTGAGAGTTGCAGTTCTGAGATCAGAAGAGATGGGGTTTGCGGACCCAATAGTAGATTATTTAAAGCATGTCCTATTTCACTCTGTTACCTTTCTGTTCTATCTGACAGCACTGATCCTGCCCTTCCATTCACTTAAAAACAAAAAACAAAAAAAAGACAGCTATATTGTGAAGCCCTGTAATTAAATTTTAATTTTTATTGTACAATTATTATTATTATTTTACTTTCCTGTGCATTTATATGATGTAGTGCATATTTTATTTCAGACATCAGGAAATGTTTTAGGGTGTGGGATTTTTCTTGTGAGTATGAAGAAGAAAGGACAATGAGCTGTTGCCTGCCTGGAAAATGGACAGAATGGCCATGAGTCCTATAGTGCTTCCCTGCTCAGATGACTGAATCAGAGCCAAGGCTAATGGCAGTTAGGACACAGTTGATTATTAACTAGCCGGTCAAATTGGGCAAGTTATTCTAACATCCTTAAACTGGAGTTTAGCTATAAAATTGAAATATTGTTGTGAGAATTAAATGAAGCCATGGCTGTAAATGCATGGCTGACTTGCAGCTGGTATTCAGTAAATGTTAGTTGCCATTTTGTTGTTGTTATTCTCTCCTATTAAGTGCTACTTTAGTTGGGTTGGGACCAATTTCATTGCATAGACCATTTTGGAGTGTCAGAATACTATCAGCAATACTTGCGTGGGATCAGTCATTTGAAGAAGGTTTCAAATTCAACATTTTCTAAATTAAAATTTTTTTATTTAATCATTTAAGACAAGAATAATCTATAGGTGGACTATTAGGGGGATAGAACTAATTCTATCTTTGCATTTTATTTATAATTTATTTTTATTTTCCATATTGAATAAATAGATTACAATAAAAACAATCTAGGGGAGATTTGTGTTTTCTTCATCTGAATGCTTAAAGAAACTTAGATCCTTCCATTTGAACTAATCAATCCCATATGATTACTAGTACAAAAAATTCAACTTAGGTTTTTTTAAACCCTTTGAAAATGTAAATTGACATTTATATGGCCCAACCATCACTTTGTTATATTAGTCTCTTAAATTCTTTTCTTTAAAGTTCTTACTGATACAAGAAGAAAACAGCTTGTTATCTCTGGCCGGCTGACACAAAGACAAAAACTGTATTTCTGCAAAACTGTTATTTAAATGGTGGTAAAGACAAAAAATCTGTAAATTTAAAATGAAAAGTATGTAAATTTAAAAGTTTTAAAAATACCTACCATATGTCCATGTGATTATTCATTTTTCATTGCCTGATATAGTTCTTGTTTGGACTAGTCTTCAGTAAGAAACAACTGGATTAATTACTTTTTGGGGGTTGTTTTGTTTGTTTTTTGGGTAGCTCCCTGGCTGGGAATTGAACCCAGGCTGTGGCATTGAGAGAGTCGAAGCCTAGGCACTACGCCACCAGAGAACTCCTGGATTAATTATTTTATAATGTTTGATTTGATAGAATTACTCAATTCTTGCATCAGAGTTTAGTTTTTTGTGTATGTGAAGTAAATAACACTTTCAAATTGATTTATATATTTCTTAATTATTGTACATGAATGCTAAGAAAACATTTCACAACAAAAGCATGCTTTTGAAAAATAAATTTAAAAATTATTTAAATTTTTAAAATAATTCTCTTTTAAATATGCTGCAACGAATATTTAAGTTATTAAGATTGAAACCCACCTTCATACAGCTTTGAAACTTCCAAAGTTAATCCATGCTACAGTTTTCAGAATTCAAGGAATATTTCCAAGAAAGACATCAACCTTATTTTGCCTACTTTTATTATTTACATTTCTTTAAATTGCTAGCATACCTTTCTTGTTTTTTAAAATTCATTTTTCTTCATATTATGTTAGTATCTAGCAAAGGCTTCATCATTGAAATTTGTTGCATTTTACATGTTTTAATTCCAGATTTAGGTTTCTTAAAAGTGGAACAATAAATTATCATGAATCAAATAGGACAAAGAATTTCTTGGCAGTTTGTATATTAGATATTTTTGAAGTTTCACTTCCATAGTTAGCTTGTCTATCATATGGTTCCTTATCCAAGACTCAAAATAAAAATGCTCTGATTCTTCATTTGTTTTAATTTAGGAGAAAATATTTTAGCATTCTTTCAACAAAATCTGTAGATATAAGGAATGCACATCTTGACATTTAATTAAATTAACTGAATTGAAAATGATCTTTACTCTGTGAATCCTTTGTAAAATGGAAATGGAAACAATTTTTCCATTTTATTGGTATGGTTTTGCTAAAGAAAAAACTTTAATATCTGAAAGCTCTTCTGAGGACATCTCTGAATTTTCTCCTTATCACTTTCTTCTCAAGTTTCATGTTAATTTCTTTATTGTTTTTCATTTTAGTGAATAGATTGCTCAAATGCCCTCTATTATTTTTAACCAGTCCTCTCTGATCACCTCCTCCCAGTGTCTATATCCTAATTTGTGTTATTTATGTAAAAGTTATATTATTTAATAGCATCACCTATTGAAAAAAAAAAAAAGGTTTTTGCTATGCTAAGCAACACGTTGGCTACTTTTACGGACACCAGTATCCTTAAATGTATATCATTTGCATATTCTTTGCCATTAAAAAAATTGCATCCTTAATATTCTTGTACATGGAACCATGGTTAATATGACAAATAAGAAATTGAACCAAAAATGTTTTCCTTGTTAAAACACTGTTTTTATTCCAGGTATTAGTCTTAATTTTTCTTTTCTTTCAAAATAGATGATCCATAATTATATGGAACACTTAGAAAGAACAAAACTTCATCAGCTCTCAGGGAGTGATCAACTAGAGTCCACAGCTCATAGTAGAATTAGGTAAGCTTTGTTATTATACATTTTGCCTTGAGAAAAAAGCAAAATAAATAACCTGCTTCTGTTTCTCTATGTTCTTTAATCCTGGAACAATAGTTAGGCTGATTCAAAAGCTCTCTACTGTGGTTGGAATGCTATAGGAGAGAATAGCATAGAAAAATAGATTTCACTATTGAAAAGGTGAATTGTGAGCCATGCTATATAAGCAGCGTATTGTGATATTTCAATTGTTTTCTAATACTTAATAAAGGTTACATTAGGTTTTGTTTGTTTGTTTTTTATTTGTGGGAATGCTGAAAATTTTTCATTTCTCTTGGTTTAAAGTCCTTTTTGTTACAGAGGCAGGTTTGAAAGGGTTATGGAGACTCCTGTTCGGTGTAGGAGTGTGAATAAATTATGTAGATATCCAAGCATTGTAGCCAATGAGCTAAGCTAGCACTGTTCGTGGAGAGGGACATAGTTAATAGGCTGGCTGTCGCTCAGGATTGCTGCATAAATGCTAGGGGCCAGCAGCTCTACGGTTCTGAGGTGGGGAGAGCAGGATGACGTCATCGCTTCGGAGCTGCTGCAGGATGGAGCGGAAAGCTGCTGCTGATGGCATTGTTTTCGTGGCGGCAGCTGAATGACAGAGCCTCACTACAAAGCTATCCCTTTGGCCCCCGTGTAGGCCTCCTGGTTGGAGCATTTCACCATGCCAGCACAGCGCCATGAGTCCTGGATGCATGCTGCTGTTTGTGTTTGGCTTTGTTGGCGGGGCGGTGGTCATTAACTCCGCTATCCTAGTCTCCCTCTCCGTTCTGCTGCTTGTGCACTTCTCTCTGTCTACCGGTGTGCCGGCCCTGACGCAGAACCTACCACGGATACTCAGGTACTCCTGTTTCTCTTAGAGGCCCCCGCTTAGCTGGCTTTGCTCAGATGCTAAATTGGCGGGTCTGCTTTCTAACCATTTCTGTTGCAGATTGAAACAATGGAAAATGGCCTGAAGCTAGGATTTCTATTTTTACTTAGGGTCCTTTATAGGCTGTTACTTAGGGATGCGGCTTTGGGTTTGGAAAGCATGGATTTAGGACAAGGATTTTCATGTTGTACTTAAACAAAAGTACAAGGTCAGTGTGGTCTTGTTTTAAGCAGAGTGTTCAAAGTGAGAAGAGAGAGCAGGAGTAGAGCACGGGGTCCAAGTTTATGCAACCTCTGGTTTAGAATCTGAGTATTTAGGGGCAAATATCTTTGCATTCTATTAGACACAGGCCAGAGGTGTTTATTTTTTGTTCCAGTTATCTTTTGACTGGTGGAGGTTTAGGCATCATTTGTGTAATTTTTGGTAGTATCTCATGGGAACTGACAATTTAAATATTTTTCTCCTAAAACAAAATATATTTTAGAGTTCAAGGACTTAAACTGTTTAGCGAAAGGAATGCATTTTCCCCCCATCATTTACACATCAAAGTTGTGAAAGCTTTACAAAGCCTATTCACTATTGTTTTGTCAGATGTTGCCCTTTCTTTGTAGACTTGGGTGACAAATATTCATGCCTGCTTGTGGGGGTAGTTATTAATCTGTGTAGCTTTTCTGCTCTTTACTCAACTTGTACCCTGTAAGAACCATCTTGTACATTTTAGAGGATTACGGTTTTGATCTGTTTTGTTTTCTAACTTAATCAAACTAAAACTATCTGATTTGTTCAGATTTCTGCTTTGTGCATGGTTTTAAATGAAGGTTCATAGTAGATAGCTTTTATTATTTAAATATTTACAAAGTTGTGGATTTCAGTAACTTAAAATGAATAAAATAGTAAATTTTCTCAATATATTCTTTTCAATTAATAGGTCAGTCATGTTCAACATTAGTTTAAGGCCCAGAAATTAAATTTTATGGTCTAAAACTAGATACTTAGTCATTTATTTTCTTTCCTTATTTTTATTACCTGTTATGTGTTTTGGTACATAAAAGATTTGTATGTATGTATGAGTATGTGTATATATAGGTTTTTAGGAAATTAAAAATACCTTAACTCAAGAATTTGTAGAATATTAAAATAAGATTAATTTTAAAGGGCTGTCTTAGGTTTCAGTTCTGTTTGAGAAAGCAGTGCCATGTTGCGCTGTGCCTTGCAGTGCTGGGCGGTGGGTAGGAGGCTGTGGAGTTGGACCCCCTCAGTATACATGCTCTGCCACAAACGAACTTTAGGACCTTTGGCAAGTTAATTTCTCTGTGCCTGAGTTTCCTTGTCTGAGGTTCTTATCCCATTGGGTGGTTTTAAAAATCATGTGAGATGATTATTTTGTATCTAATCAGTTACAAGGTATGCAGCAAATTAAACAAGTAATTTTTGTAGTTACTTATATGTACCCCCTTTTTAGCAGAACTATTTTAGCTCCACCTGTTTTATTGATAAATAACTGATGCTTAAATTTTGTGCTTGACACAAAAGTTGCTGTGAGATGTCAATGTCTTAATAATATTAAGATTGAATTGTTAAGATGTAGGTAGTTCCAAGGAAAGTACATGGGCCTTGGAGTCAAACAGATCTGACTTTGAATCCCATCTCTGCTGATACTAGTGCCTGAAGTCTCAGAGCATCTTTTCCTAATCTGTAAACTGGCAAAATAATTCCTCTTTCCTTATGAGGATTAATGAGATAAATAAATCATCCATTTCAGTGATCGCCATAAGGCGTTGAACAAATGTAATCTTTTTTATTGCCCTTTATACATACAAGTGTGTGTGTGTTAGATTTTATTAATGGTTATGTATTTTAAACGTGAACATAGCCAAAATATATTTGTGAAATTATTTATGCGTATAAGGTAACATTTAAATAAACAACTTAAAAATGAATATATGGAATGAAGGCAGTTTAAATAAGAATATAATAAGGATTCTGATAGTTGATGATGGCTTTGTTTCTAGACAGTAATAGCATATTGAAACACCTGCCACTTGAAAAATATCAAGTGGCAGATTTAAATGTGCCACTTGATATTTTTCCACATGTCCCATTCTTTGGTTTCTTCTGTGAGTTTTACTGAAGCAGTTAATACATAGAGTACCAAACATGCATACCTACATAATGTAAGACTAATGTTCACTTTTGGGGGTTTCTTTTCACACGTAGGATTCTGACTGGTTTGCAATGTTACATACCCTTCTCTCTCCTCTTATCTCTTAGGTAATTTATCAGTAAAATGAAAAGAGATGTATGTAGTAAGATTATTTTTCTAGAGTTGGAACAGTGTATCTCAGAGCATTATTTGACGCTGGATGGAGAACAACTATTGTGTAGAGAAAAATTCCCTTCCTATGGAGTGGTTTCTGAATGATTAATAAAAGCTATATAAAGAGATGTCCATTCTACTTCTATTTTGGATTGTAGATTTAGTTAACAGGAATAGGAAAGTCAAACTTGGATCCACACTAGACTCCTTCCCCAGTAGTTTCACACTTTTTCAGTATTTGATATGTGTGACAATGAATATATTATTATTCATATAGGAAGATAATTCTAATGACTGGCCTGTATTTTGATTTCTGGTAGCAGTGTGATGATTCACATAAAGTCTGTATTTTCCTGGTTATCTTTGCATTTTGGGTTAGAGGGATTTCCATTAAATTCTATTAAATTCCCAGTCACTTTTTTGCTTAAGTCATTAGATATATTAAAAAATAAATGTCATCTAGTATTTCTTCGACCCTTGGATTTTCAGTTTCCAAAATATGTTTCCCTCAAATTGAGGGATAAACATCAGGTCAACAACTTTTTATTTTGCCAAGTATGGACATTAAAGAAATTTCACTTTCAGTCATTGTCACTATCATTTGATGAAAGAAAGGTCATTTTAAAATCAAAGAAGCAGAGAAGATGTAGAAAAGGATCATCTCAAGAAAGAACAGGTTCTATGATATGGAAATGTATATATGTACAATATATACTATATTATCCAATAAGGATATCATAAATAATGCCTCTTTTTGCCGTGGACTTATAAAAAGTATTACTGAAGCAGCATTTTGGAATAACTAGTATAAACAGAATAGTCATTTGGTTGTTTTGGCAGCTCGTAGTCACAAACTTGGATTTGGTCTGAAATCTAGTCTTTTATTGTGCTGCCTACCTGCACAAATAGGAAAAGCACTCCAGTATGAAAAAGTGATAAATAATTAACTCTGACTGATAGAGAAAAATCATGTTTTATTTTCTTGTGCATACAACTTAAGTAAAATGTAGTTTCTCAAACTTTTGCTTCACCTAATCTTTAAGAGTTTTCTGAGAATTTTACTGGGGGTTCCCTGGTGCTGTAGCGACTGGGCATTGGTATTCTCAACCCCGCGGCCTGGGTTCAATTCCCAGCCAGGGAACTACCCCCTGCCAAAAAAAAAAAATTTTTAAAAAGAGTATTCTGACAGTTTTACTGATCCTTTCTGAGTATCATTAGGAATGGAAGAGCATATCCTTTGTGTTTAGTGAGGGCACATTTCAAAAGTGACTTGAATTTTTTGGTATAAAAACAAGTTTACAGAATAAAAGCTTATTTAGCAAAACTGAGTATTTTCCCACTTTTATTTATAACCTCCGTGTTTCTGTTCTTACATTCTTAACCAGTACAAGTACAAGGGCCCAAGCTTTTAGTGTCTCCTTTCTTGCTAGTTTCCACACTTTAAAGTTAAAGACCCAGGGTGACCTGTTAGTAGATCGTTTTCATCTAAAATCCCTTTGACTTACAATTTTACATGCATCAGCAAAGGATGTGTTTCTTGTTGCAATTCTATTATTATTAAAATTGTAACTCATGTTCATTGAAATTTCCCACAAAGCATTTGAAACTGTACAATCTTTCATAGAATTTTTTTGACCTCCTTGTTTGGAAAAACTGACAATGGTTTTCTCATATGTACTATGATTGAAAGGAACTCATAAATGGGTTCTGTAAAAAAATACAGCCTTCCTGCTCTAGGGGATAAAACTCTTTTGAGCTCTTTTTATCATTTAATCAGGAGCCCTGATTTAGGTCATATGTTGATAATTCCTTTAGGCAGAAAAGGCATACCCTGAAGAAGGTTGGGTAAACATCTAGGAATTAGTGTGAGGATTTGGGACGTCTAGAAGCAGGGGCTGGGGTTACTTCCAAAAGAGGAGGTCGCAGGTTCCTCTAGGGTTGACATAAGCATGAGTGAAAATTTAATAGTCTCCTGCTGTGAAAGCAGACCGCAGACTGCTTCCTAGGCAAGGAACTCATCAGTAACTTAAGATTTCCTAGACCAGCGGTTCTCAACCTGTGGGTCCCGACCCCTTTGGGGGTCAAACGACCCTTTCACAGGGGTCGCCTAAGACCATCAGAAAACACATATCAGATATTTACATTATGATTCATAATAGTAGCAAAATTACAGTTAACAAGTAGCAACGAAAATAATTTTATGGGGGTCACCACAACATGAGGAACTGTATTAGAGGGTCGTGGTATTAGAAAGGTTAAGAACCACTATCCTAGATCATTTCTTACTGCTTTTCTTAGTTAATTTCTTTGGGCTAATTTAAATTTCTGAGACTCTGTCCTTTCTCTTTGGTAAGTCCACTTGTTGAGATAGGGAGAAAATATTATTTCAGAGTAATGATTTTTTTTTTTTTTTTTTTTTGGAGTAATGATTCTAAAGCGGTAACAGCCCAGGTTTATTACTTATAGTCATGAACAGAGAATTAAAAATGAATGAATGCTTAATTTTTTCTCCCCTCTCCAAATAGAAAAGAACGCCCTATATCACTAGGGATTTTCCCATTACCTGCTGGAGACGGATTGCTTACACCTGATACTCAAAAAGGTGGGGAGACCCCTGGATCAGAGCAATGGAAATTTCAGGAATTAAGTCAGCCACGTTCTCATACCAGCCTGAAGGTAAGTTGTCTTCTGCTGAGATCTTCAAGTTGCATTTTATAGGTTTTCCTCTCCAAATTGAAGGACTCAACAACCCAAACATAATAAATACAATAATGAAATAACTTGTATATACATTTTAGTTTGTAAAGCTGTTTTTTTTTCTTTTAAATTGGAAATTAGCTCTTCCCAAAGAGTTTAGTTTTTTACTGTTCTTTTCAAGTTATAGGAAAACAAAATTAAGCATTGTTGCATCTTGAATAGTATATTAAGGACACTAATGATCAAAATTTCTATTTGATTTAGGTGGGCTACATTGTATGAATTTAGAGTGAGATGACTGGTGAGCCTCATTTTTTAAGAATTGAAGATCATTGCCACCTGAATTCCTTAGTTTACTGTTGGGAGCTTCACAATTTAGTAGGGCTTCACTTTTTTAAAATAAACAAATGATTCCTTCTTCAAAATTCTTCATAGCAATATCCAAAATTATATTGTGTTTAGCTAAAAAGGCCTGGTGTTAATTCATTATAGATTATATTCTTGACCAAGAGTTTATCATCAAAGTTACAAATATGATATGTGGATAATATAGTATAATATAGAAATATTATGCTGTAGGAGTAGAGATATATGCTATTTCCTATAAAGTGGATACTTATAAAGGGAATATTATTTATAAAAGAACCTTGTTACATTATAAAATCTACTGTGTCATTAAAACAAACAGGCTACCTATAATGAATAAAAATGAATTACTTACATCTTACCTCCTTTTCTTGCCCTCTTTTTCTCCAAAGTACTTATCGTGTTCTCAGTATTTGAAGATGGCGCTTAGGATACTTCTAAAATACTAGGTCATTTACTTATCAACTTTGTTTCTGCATGAAATCTATGCAGTTTATTTGCTTAGAAAAGTGCCTACCTCATAGTGGCCACTCAGAACATGTTTGTTGAATGAATTATTTGTTTTAGATGTTAGAAAAACTCTTTTAGGGTAAAATAAATAAAGGGTCTATTTCTCAGCTCTAGAAGGTGGAGGCATTTAGAATCATTCCATTGACCTTTGAAATGTGCTCAGAACAGTAAGCAATCAATAAATATTTGATAGCTTTTCTTTCCCTGACCTCACCTTTTTTCCCTTCTCTTTTTCTTGTTGCTCAATTTATTAGAAGCTAATCATGCAGCTGCATAGTGTCTGTCCACAGTGATGTCCCCAGGAAACTCTCATTCTTTACTCTCACACCACGCTGCCTGGAGGTTTAATCTTCTCACGCACCCACCCCTCAGTCGCCTACTTGCTGTATCCCTTTCCCAAAGCAAAAGTAGGAGGGATACTTTTAGATGCATCAAGAATGCATACCATCTGGTAACAATATCTTAGTTAGTATCCAAAAAGGCACTTTAAAAGAAGATTATTATAATTCTCTTGTTATTTAATCCAGTGACATGCTGTGTAGAACTTTACTGGCAAGTTATAAACTGATAAACAGATTATTAATGTGGTCATAAGCATAGGTTTTTTTGTGTGTATCCTTCCAGAGATATTAAAGCAGGTACTCCCCAGAGAGTTTCTGAAATAAAATCCTGTCTTACTCTGCTCTGGATATGGAGCCACTAAATGAGTCAAATGCTCCATAGATATAGATTTCCAGGAACGAAGCAGTATAGTTCAAAATGGCAGAAATCCAGTTTGTAAAGTGTGTCTGATACCTAGGACATTATTTATCTAAGTCGTTGTTATTAACTAGATGTTTTTCTCTAACTCTACCGAAGGCTGGGAGTCAGGGGTTTTTAGTTCACATGTACCCCCACTTAGTCTTGGTTCCCATGCATGAAAGCAAGTGGACTGGACTACCTCTAATTTAATGTATTCTACAACTTTTCATTTTTTCTGAGAATTTTGGGGATGACCTGACTATATTTAGGGCATGCTTTGTCTTCATTATGAAAAAATTGAAGGTGGGAATTAAAATCAGTATTATTTTACTAGTACAAATTTTCTGTGAAGTAAGGTTAAGGTGAAAATATTCCGTGAGAAACCCACACAATGGAGTTATAACCAAGGAAACAGCTATAGGAAACTTTGTGGCAGAACAATGGCAATAAAAGGGATGCCAGAGATTGTAAAGTTATGAATCTTCTTTGTTGCTATATTGCAAATTTCTCACTGTAAGGATTGTAGTCAATAAGGTTATATATACCTTTAGGTATTGGAAAATCTGCCAGAATGATGCACCTAGAAAAATGTACAAGTTATCCTTAAAAAGAAGTGTTTGTACATAATTATGCCTTCATTTATCATATCCTTGTTGGGGAGATTAACAAACAAATAAGTGAAATAATAGAATTTGAAGTATTGTTATGTACTCTTAAAAGAAAGCAAAGTAATTAGTAGGGATGGGTGCTTATGTTAGGGTGGTGAAAAAAGGCCTCTCAGAGGCGGTGACTTGCACCTTTGTTGTTTTTTTTTTAATTCATTTTTATCGTTAGACTTTTTGTGGTGACATCTGTTAGCAAGAATTACATAGGTGGGAGTTCCCTGGTGGTGTAGTGGCTTAAGGCTTCGGCGCTGGCGCTGTCAACACTGTGACCTGGGTTCGATTCCCAGCCAGGGAACTACCCACATATCACACACACACACACACACACACACACACACACACGAGTTACATAGGTTTCAGGCATACAATTCTACAGTGCATTGTCAACTTGTTGTATAATAATTTCACCATCTAATGTGACTTCTCTTGACTTGTACCTTTGCACAAGGGGTGTGTGTGTGGCATGGAAAGGTGTGGAGGAGTGTGTTCAGGGTGATCAGAGAGCATCTCTGAAGGTGCTGAGGTGGGAACAAACTTTGGCATATTTGAGGAACAATTGTTTCTCTTCATCCCACTCCTGTGAGACTTTCAGCCCTACTTACCTTGTCTCAGGGTTACCAAAAACATCCATCTTTCCAAATCGAATGGAAAATTCTCTCGCCCTACCTTGTGGCCGCATTTGATTCATTTGAATACTTTCTGCTTCCCGAAATGCTTTTCTTTGCTTTGCTCCCAGGACATCACTTTCTCTCTCTCTGTCTCACTGGTTTGTTTTTCTGCTGCTTCTCCATTCCTGGTTTTGGTTCTTAAATAGTTGAGTTCTCCAGGGCTTAAAGCTCAGTCCTCCTCTCTACTCAATTTGGGTCACTCAAGTTCCATGTCTGTAAATGTCATCCACACACCAGTGTTCACAAACTTGTATCTTTGACTTTGACTCTTCCCTCAACTCCAGACCTCCACATCCAATCGCTTTTTTTCATCGTTCTCCCACATACATTTTGGTATCCTATTTAAGTTACCACCAGCAAGAATACCCTCTTTCAAGGCCATTCTAAATTTTTATGTTAAATGACCAAAACTGTTCTATTAAAAATGTATCATGAAAGTGCAAAGACTGGGGATGGGTAAGAATGTTAAGGTAGGGTTGTTCATACAACTGAATTGCATTCATTAACAAGCTGCAAATAAAGAAGGAATTGAGCAAAAGGCCAAAAGTAACTCACAACAGCCCTGAAGAACAATAAGAACAAGAACTTGCCCTCTTAGATATCATAACGTAATCGTCTACAGGGTGGGGTACATATCACTACCCAAGCAAGGTAAAGAAGGTATCCCTGTGGGGTGGCCTGTTGTATATAGTCAGGGGTCCAGCTATGTGAGGGACATCCCTGCATAGGGACAGCCTGGCTGGGGAGTATCAAATCCTGAATAGGGTGTTGAGGGCCTTCCCAGGGAAAGGTAGGAAGCTTAGGGTGTCAGAGTCTGGTCAGGTGGAGAAGGAAGCCTGATGTTTCCTCATGCATCTGCATCATGGGTTGAGGGTGGAAGCAGACTGGGATGGAGACACTGAAGATCTACAGGGAGAGAAGGGCATGGGCAGGGAAAGGGAGAGGTTGTAGTGGCTGAGAAGAGAGAACACGAGACTGCCACCCTGGCGGTCAAGGGGCTATAGTTTTAGAATGGGAGGAGTTAGCAGGATAATAGTTTTAGAATGAAAGGAATTGTTAAGTGGGTCAGCTGATATGGAGAAGTCAGGTAGGTGGAGGACTGGATTTGTAGGTGTAGGTTTGAGCAATTCGAGTTGCAGGGCTAGTAACAAAAGGGAATGTGAATCATGAAAGAAGAAAGTAAAAAGTATAGATTACTCAAGAAAGGTGTAATGAGAGGAGAGAAAAAGGATAGCTTGAGTTGGCAGGGTGGAGGGAAAAGTACTCTTAGGATGGGAAAGACTGGGTTGTTTTGTAGACTTAGAAGCCTTTAACATAGATATTTGTTTGGTTTTGTTTATTTGTTTTTCTGCTGGTTCCCTGGCTTGGAATCAAACCCAGGCTGTGGCGTTGAGAGCTCCAGAGCCTAGCCTCTATACCACCAGGGAACCCCTTAACATAGACATTTAAAACAATGATGTGAAGGAAGATGACAGATGCATCAGAATCTTAGGGGAAGTGTAGGGGGGAAGGGATCACATATCCCAACTGCAATTTAAATCTGTTCTATTAATGGGACACCTCAGTTTTTCTAGTCTTTTGTTATTACTCATGATATTGCAGTAGATAACCTTGTACATAGTTTTGTATTTGTATTTATAAGTCTCATGGGTGGGATTGCTGGGTCAAAGCATGTATAAGAATTTGATAGATAGTGCCAACTTACCTGCCAAAGGGATTGCAGCTATTTGTACTCTTATTGGCAATGTTGTATAAATTCTTTTTTTTTTTTTTTGTATTTATTTATTTATTTGGATAGTTCCCTGGCTGGGAATCGAACCCAGGCCGCAGCATTGAAAGCACTGAAACATAGCCACTACACCACCAGGCCACTCCCTTTAAATTCTTTATTTCTTTACAAGTTGAGAGTTCACATATTTCTCCCCTTTGCCCAAATGTGGAAAGATAATGAGGTGTTTTAAATATCATTGTAAATATCCTATATATAGAAATTTTCATGCTGTTTTCTACATTTTGGTTGATTTCAATTCGGCAATGATTTCACAGATTCCATCCAGTTTCACATACACACACATGTATGTGTGTGTGTGTATATATATATATATATATATATGTATACACATTTATGCTTCTTCACATGCCTAAAGACACGTGTGTGAGTGTATGCATATGGGTATCTACTCCAAAAAAGTGTTATTTTTTTCCTTTGAAGAGTCTCTTGGGCTCTTAGTAGAAAGTAACTTTTAGAACTGAGAAAAACAATTTTTAACTAAACAGGAATTGGGTTGATACTTACTTGTGAAAATTTTAAAGAGTTCATTTAGAACCATATGAAATGCTTTGATAGCACTGTGGCGAGAAGCTCTTGTTAGCAAGCTTTGCTATATAAAGCCAGTGGCCAGTGGGTGCTGCATTCTTCAGGGGATGTGCTTAGCATACAGAACAGGAAGTGTCTGAACAGAGCCAGTATTCTTGTTAAGAAGAATTTTCCGTCTTCCTCCATTTATGGGTAAGTTCTTACATTGTTCCTATGTCTTTAGTTTTCCCAAACTTGACTTTCTATAGTAGTTGAACCTCATTCTTGTATCTTCTGTGATTAAAGATTTCTATTATAAAACGCATGTGTAATTTTAAATTCTCAGACAGTTAAAGCTCTCAATTATTTTTAACTTTTTATTTTGAAATATTTTAGTCTTAAATTGCAAAAAAAGTCCAGGGTTTCCACCTATCAATCACCCAGCATCCACCAATGTTAACTAACCATTGTACAGTTATCCAGACTGAGAAATTGACATTGGCACTGTGGGGGAGGGACAAACTTTCCTTTACCCTCAAGGTTCTTCTGGCTGATCTGGTAATCAAATAGACATGAGACAGATTAGCAAGAGGAAATAACCAAATTTAATACATACGTATGTATGGAAACCCCACCTACATACCAAAGTCGTACAAAAATAGGAAGGAGGGAACATGGATATATAAGACATCTGTGCTAGGGATGTGGTAAGGTGCCTTGGGAGCTTCAGAGGGTCATTGCAGGATGATAAGAGCACATGCTTATTAGTAAGTGGAAGTTTGTTCTGCCCTATAGATTATCTCTGATAATTTCTTATTATGGGCAAGGCATCTAATTCAGGCTCCTCCAGGTAGTCTAGAGAGGGGAAGAAGCTAAAATAGAGCCTGAAGCCAAAATTGCCCTTAGCTCAAAACAATCTAAATACCACAGAAACATATCTTGGTATAACTCATTCTGAAACCCCACAGCACAATACTATTAGCTAACCTGTAGACTTATATTTGGATTTTGCCAGTTTTCCCATTCTTGTCCTTTTTATGGTCTAGGATCCAATCCAGTTTCCCACATTGAAGTGAGTTATGTTTTCTCTGTCTCTTCCAGTGTGTGACAATTCCTTGTCTTTCATGATCTTGAGGATTGAAGAATACTAGTTACTTGTCTTGTAGAATGTTTCTCAATTTGGGATTCTCTATTTCTCATGATTAAATTGAGATTATAGATTTTTGGCAAGAATACTGCAAAAGCAGTATGCTCCAGGGGTGATATTAATCTTTTTTTTTAAATTATTATTATTATTTTTTTTTGTAGTATGTGGGTAGTTCCCTGGCTGGGAATCGAACCCAGGCTGCAGCGCTGACAGTGCCAGCACCGAAGCCGTAAGCCACTACACCACCAGGGAATTTCTGGTGATATTAATCTTGACTACTTGGTTCTGTTGGTGTATTGGACTTATCCATTATAAAGTTACTATTTTTCCCTTTATAATTAATACATATCTTGGTAGATATACTTTGGGACTATGCAAATATCTTGTTTCTCCTCAAGCTTTCATCCACTGATTTTAATATTCATCAGTGGTTCTTACCAGATCCAAGTGGTGACTTCTAAACCATGATATTGCTTAAATTAGAAGCCTAAAGGAGGCAATTTTAAGTCAAAACAAAACCTCCTCACCCTCATTTTAGCAAGTAAGTAATTGAAAAATGGTTTTTGTTGTCCTTAGAGGTAGTACAAGCCAAAAACATTAGAAATATGCTGACATTTAGTAAATACATGATATTTTTCTCTTACAATCTTTCTCTCTTATTGGTCAGCAGTAGTGCTGAACCTCTGCTGTAGAGGCTGTTGAACAAGAAATGAGAATGGTGTTTTAAACATTTTGCAAAAAGTAAATGAAAGTTTTTAACTGTTGGTTACTCCTCAATTGATCCTCAAGACATCGGCTACTCAGTTTGGAAGACTCCTGATGTTATTCACTGAAATACAAAAGAAAAGTTACTTCCTCTACAATGGTTGCCAGGGCTTTACTATAATCTATGATTTACTCTTCCTCTAAAGTCAGCATCTTAAAGTAAGGGAGAGAAAATTTAGTGAATCGTGTAGAAATTGTATCTATTTACATCTCTTCAGCTGTAGATTTAAACAAACGTTAGTATGCTTTGCACAAATATCTTCCTCAGGGTAATGTACATAACTTAGCTGTATCCTGGAGACAGCCCAGTGTGTCCTTTTACCATGGGCTGCCTCCTGAGTTGAACAGATTTCTTCAGCCCCAATCAGGACACCACACCACTCAACTTCACTCAGCAAACATCTGTTGAGAATCTACTTCCTGTCATGTTTGATATGCTGGGCACTTCATGTGTAAAGACAAAGCGAGACATCTCCTACCGACCAGATAAGGGTTAAGCTGGGTCCATGGGAGCCTTTAGCAGGCAGATTTGTGACAGGGGAATAGTGGCCTCTTTCTTCAGAAATGCCCCCAGGGTTAGGACAGTCACACCTTTCCTTTAATAATATGAGTTTTTGCGAACCTACAACATAATTTACATCTAGATTTATTTAAGCTAGCTGTGCCTGGAGCTATGGTTCTGAGTTTCTTTGGGTCACAGACTCCTAGGAATAAATTGAAGTTATGAAACTCTCCACAAAATACATGCACACACAGAGTTTTATGTATTTTACAGTTCTGTTGTGCCATAGAGTTGTAAATCAAAAGAGGTTTAAACATTTACTTGGGAAGAGAAAAAGTCAACAAAAATGTTAAGTATAAGGTAACATGTTATATAGTGGGATCTATGGGACTAATTTACCTTTTATAATTTTGTCTTTACTTTCATTATGACTAAAATCTTTGACTCTAAAAGACAAACTTGTATAGCAGAGTTGCTTGTTTAGCTTACTTCATGCGCAGTTGGGCAGGCTACTTAGAAAACATGACATTGGAGCATTTCTAAGGTGTCCTTAATGGGATAATTTATTTTCTGTTAGTTGTGAACATACTTTATGGTCTCTCAGAACATTAATAGCTATGGGACAATGCCAGATAACATGTGACGTGTGTATTCTATACCGCACTGAGCACATGAGACATTTGATAAATGGAATAACTGAAAATATTTTTGTAAAGGCTTACGTTTTAGCCTGATTTCTAAAGCCACTCGGAAAAGAGCTCAAGGACCCAATTGTTCTTACCATGATACCTCAACTGAAGCTAAAAGTAATGACACCTATTTGTGTGTGTGTGTGTGTGTGTGTGTGTGTGTGTGTGTGGTATAATAAAAAAACACATAAAAATTTTACCATCTTAACCAATTTTAAGTGTACAGTTCAATAGTGTTAAGAATTTTGACATTGTTGTGAAACAAATCTCTAGAAATTTTTGTCTTGCAGGTCTGAAACTGTTTACCAATTAAACGACAACTGTCCCTGCCCCACTCCCCCCATCCCTGGTAACCACCGCTCTACTTTCTGTTTATGTGAAATTGGCTAGTTTAGATACCTCATATAAGTGGAATCATGTAGTATTTGTCTTTTTGTGACTGGTATATTTCTCTTAGTGTAACGTCTTCAAGGTTCATCCATGTTGTAGCATTGGACAGGATTTTCATCCTTAGGCTGAATAATATTTCATTGTACAAACACACATTTTGTTTTTTCATTCACCTGTCAATGGACACTTGAGTTGCTTCCACCTTTTAGCTTTCATGAGTAGTGCTGCTGTGAACATAGGGGTATAAATATCTCTTCAAAATACTGCCTTCGATTTGTTTTATTTTATTTAGTGTACTTTTTGGGGGGTGGGGGTAGTTCCCTGGCTGGGCGACTACCTGGGGAACCCCCCTGCTTTCAGTTTGTATGAATATATATAGTATATACCGAGAAAGGGGCCAGCTGGATCATATGGTAATTCTGTTTTTAATTTTATAAGTAAACTCCTTGCTGTTTCCCATAGCTGTTGCACCATTTTACAGTCCAACATTGCACAAAAGTTCTGATTTCTCCACATCTCACTGACACTTGTTATTTATGGGTTGTTATTATTTTAGATAGTAGCATTCTAATATGTATGAGGTGGTAGTTCATTGTAATATTGATTTGCATTTATCTGATAATTAGTGATGTGTTGAGCATCTTTTCATATGCTTGTTGCCTTCTTTTGTATAACACCTTTGAATGACACCTGTTTTTTTAACAACTTAAATATGCATAGCGTTGCCATTCTTTAATAGTGATAGCACTAGAATCACAAAATCAGGTCTCTGCTTTTTGCAGACATTCTCCAGTGACATGCACATCCTACAATGTGAGAGTTACTTAAAGACTGAAGCGGGAAATAAGTACATTTATCAAAAAGACTTGATGCTGTGTACGTATCCAGGTTTGGCACCCACACGCACCACTGAAGAGACTATGTCTTAATCATATCACGCAGTTGGAATTGGTAGATCAGTGGTCTTCAGATAAATCAAGCGGCACCACCTGGCATATGACTGGCATAAAATAGGAATTGAAAGTCTCCAAGAGCCACTGATCGAAAGTGAAGTCCTATCATGCAACTTCCCTATATCTTGATACTGAGTAATTCACATAAATGTTTCCAGTTTCCACTTAGGTCCTAGTAACAGTTTTCCCTTGCTTTGCACAGGGTATTTTATGTGCTTACTGTTGACCAAAAGTGTTGTGTTTTATCTTTTAATAGGTTAATATTTTAGGCTTGTCTTTATTTGTTTATCTTTAGTTGCAGGTGTTTTTAATGACTGAATTTCATAGCTCTTCTCAAAAGGGATACGAAATAAGAATATTGCACCTCCAGCCAAACATGGTAGCAGAGGCTTTTCTCATTTCAGTGCTTTCTTGCTAATTTTAGAAGCTTTCTGTCAACTGCCTGGGAGACCAATGAGAGAAATACCTCTTTTGAAAACTACCCATAAAATTCAGAGCTTTCCCCTCTGCAACAGTCATTCTCTATCCTTGGGATCCAGTTGTCAGATGTATAGCCCACACAGTGAGCTATTTTAATGAGTATAAAACATTTTATGTGATAAATGTATAAAAGGGAGCTAAGTTACAAGTAAATAAATCTCATGTTATATAGATAGCCTAGACAAATTTAAAATATCATTTTATTCTAAGCAGATCCTAATTTCCCACTTCTGTAGCCCTAAACCTTGAGATCCCTTTTCTATTTTAGGTTCATAGTCACAATCCTTTTCCTGTTTTAAGTTTAGCTCTCTTCAGTTTGTTAATTTCATACTCCCAGATCCACAGATGAACCTGGGGAGAGGGTCTTTTGCCATACTGTTTATATTGTGAACTTTTTCATTGCAAAGTAATTTTTTAAAAGTAAAAAATTAATAGGAGGAAGTGGAAATAATTTCTCTACTTCACTTTTATTTGAGAGGTGAATGACCAGTGCAAGATTGATGTCAAATTAGTTGTTTTTTTTCAAATATCTTCAAAGCTCTGTCATTTTCTCAGTGTAGACAAACTTGATATTCTCTATGGCTTTCTGAATCCAGTATTAATGGATTCACCAGCACTTCATCAGGAACCTGGACTGTTGGTTTGATATTAACTTTTAAATGTACTTTTTATTTTAAAGCTTTAAGAGTAGGCATTCATGTATATGATAATATTAATATGAATTAACCAGGCTGTTAGATTAACCACCATAATACCACTTTTATTTTTTTTAATAGAGTACACAACAGAGCAAAGACCAAGAGTTGCACCCAGGGCATCTTCAGGTGGTCTTTACTATAGGCCTCTTTGACTCCAGAAATATTAACTGTCAGTTTTTCTGACTCACCTCCAAACAAGCTAATTTGCTTGACTTAGTACATTTTTTATCAGATACTATTAAGTTAGGTGCCAGTCACCTGGTCAATGAAACAGCAATTTTGTCTTTTAATTTTAAGAAGGAAGTGATAGGGAATTGAACTACTTATTTCTATAGTTTGTCTTCTCTTCTCCTTGGAAATCAGCCCAGTATTGGAGATGCACAGAGAATAACTGACTGCAGTTAAGCTAATTTTATTAACATATGGTTAGTATTGCACTTCTGATGACAAGTTCAACAAAGTTATCTTAAATACAGGGCAATAATGAATGGATAGCTGCCCATTCATAAATAGTATGAATGGTTTTCTTTTTCTCAGAACTTTATCTCAAGTTGAAAGGTAATTTCTTCTAGTTATATGCATTCAAATTTGTTTAGAACCTGTTTACTTTTTTCCTTATAAAAGTACACATGCCTATTAAAAAATTTGGAAACAGAAAAGTATTATAAGCAGTAATATTTTTCACTTACTGTGTCTAGTCATTTTATGTACTTAACATTTTTTGAGACCATACTTCATATATAGATTTATGTCAGTGAAAATTCCTTGTAACTATATTATGCTAACATGGATCTATCATTTTATTTATTTATTTATTTATTTTTTGGATAAACTCAATCTCAGGAATTTGTTTTTCATTAATGAACCAATATCTTCCATGGATATGTGTGTTTCTTAAAATGTGATGAGCAATAAATAATCAGTAGCTCACCCACTGTTGTACAAGTTCAAGTACAGTATAAACTGACAGGAATTGAGCATAGCAAGGATTTACTAGGAAGAAGATCTTCAGCACTTAGGTTTTATCTTCATGTTAGATCTCAAGCCCACAGTAGAGCTAAGATATTCAAGGCTGTTAATGAAGAACTAATTCTATGTGCTCACTTCGGGAGCACATATGTTAATGAGGAACTCCATGCTGGGTGCAGCACTCACATTCTGTGACTTTCTACATTTCCCATTATTTCAAAACAATAAAACAAAACCCAAAAGCCTGTGATAGGGATTGTGGCTGGGAAAAAACTGATAGAGAAAGAGTTCTCTCTTTGTATAGCAAATATAATTCCTTTTGCATAACCTATGTTCTCTTCTGGCAGTTAATTTTATATTTGTTTAATCACTCTTGGTAGTGAAATTTGTGCTACATTAGTAAATTTATATTGAGAAAAGATAATGGAGATAAAAACATTTTAATGTTGTAAAACTAAGCATTTTGGTGATGAAGTTAAGTTCTCCAAGTGTGGTTGCCTTCCTTATCTGTCCATCATAGCATGTGTAAGTTGACTGTGTGCCAAAAAATGCTTTCTTATACTTGAACAGAGGTTTTTTTAAATACAGTTTTAAATTTGAATTTTTTAAAATTCATTTTTATTGTTAGACTTATTGGGGTGTTAAATTTGAATTTGAACACCTTCTTCTAAGCACCTAAAATAGCCTAAATATCGTAGATGGTGTTATATAAAGCTATGGAGTGTGTATGTAATTTTGATTGGTATAGTGTTATTTATTTTTTGTTTGTTAGTTATTTTTTAATTGCCTGGATTCTGTTCCATTATTTTTATAACCATAATGCATTTTACCTGTGTTCTCTTAAAAAAGATAAAATTTTAAAGAGAAATAAATATTACTAATAATCATCCCCCACCATAATACAACTTAATGTTTATTTTTTCTCCAAAAGCATGCATTTCAGAATTTTCAAAGTTGTGTATAATGTGTTGTCGTAAATTATAGTGAATACTTTAAAACATTTAGTATATGTGAAACACATACACTCTTTATATATAAAATAGCTTATAATAATCCTATGAATTAGGTACCATTATTTCTATTTTATAGATGAGAAAGCATAGGTATAGAAAGAATACATAACTCACCCAAAGTCATACATTTAGTGAATGGTAAATTCAGTACATTTACCCTCATCCTTATTAGTAGTAGTAGTAAACATTTTTGAGCTTCTTTTTTTAAAGACCTGTGTACTTTGCTTTAAAAGAACTGCATCATTATTGTTAGCCATTGAACAACTGTTTTTAATGATTTTGGAGTCACAAACCCCTTTGAAAAGCTGATAAAAATTGTAGATTCTCTTCTCAGAAAAATGTGTGGTCCACAATGTTTGCATATAACCTCAATCTGGGCATGAAGCTTTTGAAACGTATCTATGGACCCTAAAATAGTAGTTACCAAAAATTAGTGAGTATATAAACCACTTGAGTTGCTTGTTAAAATGCAGATTACCCCTGATCTCACTGACTTACAGTCTGCCCTGTTACAGATCATTTCAAACGATCTGTAAGCAGGATGTTTCAAGAACACTTTTTTACAAAACTCTATCCTGAGACTGGCGAATCTTAGTCCACTGCTCTTTTAGAGTAGCTACTACACAGCACGTGCTCTTAAGTTTTTTGAAGTAGGTTTTTATTATCAAATGATTGCACATTATTACAACTGCCTTTAAAAACTCTGATGTAGACATTAAGTTATATTTGGCTAATATTGCCAATCTACTTTTCTTTTTTTTTGCTTTTTGGTATGTGGGTAGTTCCCTGGCTGGGAATCGAACCCAGGCTGCAGCGCTGACAGCGCCAGTGCCGAAGCCTTAAGCCACTGCACCATCAGGGAACTCCCCCAATCTACTTTTATCTTCAAATTTTTTATTTAGAGGAATCTCATGTATACCTGGAAAAATGTGATTTCCTTAAATATTTCCCAGTATTTGAATAGTCTATAGAAATTATTCATTGGATTCCTTTGGTAATCAGTGACTCTTTATTACTGTTTTTTAATAGAATTTTCTCTAGGTGTTTGTTTCTTAACCCATTTTTAGAATAGTTTAAAATAAATTACTTATTTAAATGTTTTCTTCTGTAATTATTTTTACATGTAGGATGAACTGTCTGATGTTAGCCAAGGAGGATCTAAAGCTACCACTCCAGCATCAACAGCTGCCTCAGATGTGGCAGCACTTCCTACTGATACTCCCTTAAAGGAAGATAATGAAGGGTTTGGGAAGGTTGGAGATACACCAAATAAGTCAGAGATAAGCAAGCATACTGAAGTACAAGTAGCCCAAGAAACTAGGAATGCATCAACAGGTAAGTGACCCTTGTTCTTTGCTTACTGGCAAAGCACTCAGTAAAGCCAGACGCTCTGCGTATGAGAAAAGTCATCACTGGGGTGTTGCTGCTTTAGATTTATAAAGTAAATCATTTTACTCAATTCTAAATAAGCTTAAAGAGGTGATGATTAAAGTTTTGGAGAGAAAAATGTTGGGGGGCTGGAGGGTTGGAGAGCCTGTAGGGTAGGAGGACAATGTTTTTCTGTTCCCTGCCTTAAATCATGAGTATTTTGTCTTTAGTTTATCTGTATTCCACCCCTTAAATAGGAATGAAAGTAGGGAGTTCTGGCCTGGAATACACTGTGCTGTGTCCCAAGAAATACAAATGAAAACTTTCTTTGGTTATTTATTAGTTTCTGCTGTTAACTGTTAATTGAATATATAACATACTGCCTAACCCTGTGTTTTCTAGCATCTACTCTTTAAGTTATTTAAATGATCAAATGATGTGTTTACAACCATTAAAACAACAGGGTTTTCATATTAGGGGCAGTATGTGATACATGCATTATTTGTCATCTTGTCCTTTCCTAAGGCTCTGCTGAAAATGAAGAGAAGTCAGAAGTTCAAGCAATCATTGAGTCCACGCCTGAGTTGGACATGGACAAAGATCTCAGTGGCTATAAAGGCTCAAGGTACTGTAAATGTCAGATTCAGACATTTTATCCTTCCTTTTCTCCTTTCTCAGAAGCACACCGTTGTTCTCTGGTCTCTGACCAGACAAAATACATTCATATATTTAGCTGAAGAAATTTTGTCTTATATTCCAGTTTCTGTTTTTGAAAGTACACCCTGCACATAGTTTAAATGTTTTGTGAAATGTTACCTTTGCAACATCAGGGATTAGAAGCATGTGAGAGGGTGGAAAAAAGAGCCAAGGGATACCACATACTTTTTGGAACTTGACTAAACATAGAAGCAGTAGTGGGGGAATTAACAGTTTGAGCCAACTTTGTTCCTTCCCCTAGATCAGGAAGAAGAGAATGTACTCCCTTTAGAAATGTAATGACCTCATTATTGGAAGATATTAGTCTCATTTTACATGGAAGGGCTGTTTAGTGGCGGGAAGAGAATGCTTATCGTCTTAAGGTCATCTGAAATAGTTTGATGTTCAAGAATGTCAAACTGTCTTTTAATTTCTTCCATAAATCTTATCCTTTAATTAATTAATAATGACCATTAAAAATACATGCCATTTATTGATCACTGCTAGACATTGTGTAGTATACAATAGTGATTAAAAGTGTGAGCCTAGGGTAAGATTGTGTGGGCTCAAATCCTGTCTTAGATTTGAATCTAAATTTCTCATCCATAAAAGGGTTTATAATAATACTTTATTTAGATCATTTGAGAAGTAAGTGAATAAGTTATACAAGGGCTGTTTGGAAAGCATCCAGCCATGTAATATACAAATAGAGGCATTTATGACTGTATTTTTTCCGAACAGCCCATGTATGTCAAATCACTGGCAAAGTGCCCAGTCTAATGTTGGTTAATATTATTGCTGTCATCATCATCATTTTATATAATTCGATCTTAATTGCAGCCATATGAAGTAGAGGTCTTCATCCCTATTTAACAGATATAGAAACTTAGAATGTATAAGTTTCCTAAGCTAGCAAGAGGTGGACCTGGGTTCAGTCTAAACTCTCTGATTTCAAAGTCTGTGCCCTGCAAAAATATTTTTTATTTTATTACTTATTTAAAAATTTAAGATGATGTATTATAGAATTGAACACCTGGAAGCTATGTAATTTTTCCTAACCAATGTCACCCCAATAAATTTAACAATAAAAAGAAAAAATAAAAAAATAAAAATGTAAACAATTCAGAGTATAAAAAAATAATATTTGCTTCTTGTCCATTCTCTCCTAAGCCTAGGAGGTACAGCTACTTATTAACACTTGTGTGCTTTTGCACTTCTCAATTTCTTTTTAAAAACTGAACATTTATTTTTATTAAGACTAATCCATTTATGTAATAATAGGCTCAAATAGTAAGTAATACAAAATATGAAGGACAATAGTAATAGTCCCTTGCCCGTTCCCATCCCTCATTCCTGTCACTAATCTCTGTCACTTCTTAGCTGTCTTTTGCTATTTGTCTTTAGGTATCTGAAGCACATCCTTACACTGGTCTTCCTTGGTCCCTCTCTTTCTCAGCTGGGATTCTGTAAGAAAATTAAGTTCTAATGCCCTAAGGTGTATCCCTTGTATTTAATGAATTAGTTATACTCCTGTGCTTCATAGAATAGAATTAGCTATATATGTTCTTTCTTTGGGAGAATTGAGAATATAGTCACTCATCATTTTCTGTGTTTGGTGAATCAACGGAAGAATCCTGATCGGAAAGGCTGCCGTATTAGCTGTTGACTTTATAATGGAAGATGACGAGGATATAGTTTCTTAAACCACCATCCTTCCTTTCATCTTCCCAATATAATAATAACCTCAATTTTGTTGAATTAGCATTCATTGTTTATATCATTATGACTATATAAATATTAGTCATGGGGGGGCTACCCTGGTGGTGTAGTGGCTAGGCTTCAGCGCTCTCAATGCCATGGCCTGGGTTCGATTCCCAGCCAAGGAACTGCCAAAAACAAACAAACAAACAAACAAACAAACAAAATATTAGTCACAGGTTAGCCACAGAATATACTGTGATTACATTTCCTTTCTTTTACAACTGTGTTTTTCTGGAATTAGTAAAGACTCGGGTGTTTTTTGTTGTTTTTGTTGTGTCTTTTGCTTAGGTTTCTTATGTACCTATCACTAATTCACTGACAGATACCCTCAAACCATAAATGTAGTCATTCTCAAAATGGCCAAATAAAAAAACCAGTTTCTTGGCGCTCTCTTTCCTGGGGTCTTAATCCCATTCTCCAATCGAGACTGTTGTCAAGTTTTTTCTGGTCATAGAATTGGCCCTCACTGTCATCCCAGAAATTCTTATCTCCTCTTTTGTGTATTCTGTTTCCTTGATCCCATGTCATCTTGCTTCTTGATTATGCCTTTGTTTTGACAGAACATCTTCTTACTAGCAGAGGTGGCATGGGTAAATTTTTTGAGAACTTTAATATGACAAATATTAAATGAAGAAGACAAGATTGGTAGTTGGGCTGGATTCAGCATTTCAGGTTGGAAACCTTCCAAAGTTGTCCATCAGAATTGTGAAGACATTGTTTTATTGTCATACCGAGTTTCGACTGTAGTTATGATACTTTTTTTTGGTACATTCTCACTGGAAGCTTTTAGGATCTTTACTTTATCCCTATTTCATTTTATTTTTCCTTTCTTAAAAATTCTTAATGATGTTCTTGATATAAAGGTCTTCTTTTGTATGTTTTTTGTATGTAGTAATTTTTCATCTGTAAAATCTTAATCTCCTGTTTCTAAGAAATTTTCTCTTTATTTCTCACTATTTCCTCTCTCTTTCTATAATACTTAATTAAGTGGATTTAACATCCTGGATTGACCCTCATAATTTCTTTTTCCCTTCTTTTCCATCTCTTCTATTTTTGTTCTAATATTTAGATGGTTTCTTCAACTTTAACTTTCAACCATCATTGATGTTTTTTCCTAAAATTGTTTTGATTTCAACATTTATTCTTTAAAAATAATTTTTTTTTAAAGTTTCGGGTGCTGTCTGCATTGTCTCCTTGGGTTCCCAGTGCCTCTGTCACAGTTCATTTGTTTTAGATTCTTTTATAACAGAGGCCTTTAAATGTCTGTTCCTCTGTGGCTGTTCTGCTTATACTTAAGTAAATGATGCTGATTCTCCAGGTTCCTGCCTGTCACATTCAAACTTGGCTTGCATTGTTCAGGGAGCTATACGGGGAGGAGGGAGGTCTCACTCTTATAAAAGGATTGGATCTAGGCCTCATACTGCATCTTATGTCGTCTTTCATCCTCTTCTTCTAGTTTTATGTTCCACCTTGTGTGCTTCTCTCCACAGATTACTGGTTCCTTCATTTCCTAGGCAGCATACTGACTTCCTCCCTAAACCCCAGTGGCTTAGATTGCAGCTTTCTCTTGCTGTTAAATCAGTTTCTACTCTTTGCCCATCTGTTTTCCATCGTAACAGAATTTTATTCACATTTCATCCGCTGTAGTTTCTTTTTCTATTCCCTATGTCCTTGTGCATGCACACTTTTTAAAACCCTTTAACTTTCACTTTAGTTGAGTTTCTGAATTATCGGGTGATAAATTACTATGTTCAGTTCACCATGTTTAATTGGAAATCCTGCATAGACTTTTTTCTCTAACTGTAACATTAATGCACAAACATACACAAACTTCCCTATCCTCTCTATAGCTCTGCAAAAAAAGGAATTATGTTTTACACATAGTGTTTTGCAACTTGCTTTTTGAAAACACATTATATAATGAGTTTCTCTAGTTTATAAGGGTCTATTTTAATGTTTTTAACTATAAAGTTAAAATTTTTAACTTTATATGTACAAGAACTGTCCAGAAAGTATCCAGCCATGTAATGTGAACAACAGAGGCATTTATGGTGGATTTTTTCTGGACAGCCCTCATATATCCATAATTTATTTAATCTGTGCCCTGTCAATGATCGCTTGGGTTCTTTCAGCTTTTTACTACTATAGAAATGCTGCTCTGACCACCCTTTATATACATAGTTGCTTTCTTGTGACAGGGTTTTTGTAGAACATTTTCTTGACATCAGATTCTTGGCTCATTGGTATTTGCATTTAAAGTTTTAATAGATACTGTCAAGTTGCCCTTAAAATAAAACAGCCATGCCAATTCATACCCAGGCAACATAGAACATGGCAGTGAAGACCATGCATTCTGAAGTCTGACAGCCTGTGTTTGAATCCTGTCTCTTTCACTCATGGATGTCATGCCACCATGTTTGCTAGAATCTCACTGCAGAAACATTCCCCGTTTTCTTCATCAGTTATCTCTGTGGAATTTGATGGGAATTTTTTAGGAAACCTTTGAGAAATCTTTTAAAATTACATTTCACATTAAATGTAAATTATAGGTAAAAACGTTCTAAGTAACTTAGCCTATTGTATTCATTTTACACTGTTAAAAAAAATCTTTGTAGTATTTGTTGATTTGGTTTTGTTGTTTTTGTTGCATAGCACTCCCACCAAAGGCATAGAGAACAAAGCTTTTGATCGCAATACAGAATCTCTGTTTGAAGAACTATCTTCAGCTGGCTCAGGCCTAATTGGAGATGTGGATGAAGGAGCAGATTTACTAGGTATGGTAGCTTATCTAAAGAAGTGTCCTACTGTTTTAAAAATAGATTTTTTAAATGGTTTAATTGAAAATTCCTTTAAAATGTCCCTACCTGCTTAGGTACAATTATTGTATCTTTATGTAATTAATAGGAATATATTCTTTGAGATCATGAAAGTTTTAATTTAATTGAATTGCACTTAAATTTGTGTTTCGAATGCATAGAACACAATTTATTGAACTTGTGCTGTATTCCAAGAATAGTATTATATATAAGGAACACTGTTGTGTGCGTGCGTGCATGTGTATAGATGTATATATTGATGCATAGTTAGTTCCTGGCTAAAACAGACTTCATTAAATTCTGTTGACCTTAGTTAAATAAATTATAACACTTAATTTTTCCTGAGATTTCACTGAGTATGCTGTTTCAGCTCTACTGGAAATGTAATCATTTAAATGAGTTTGTGTTCTTGAAGAACACCTAGTTTGAGAAGAATACTGCCTTTGGCTCTTCTGCTGTTTATCTGGTGACCTTTTCCAAATAACTTAACCTCTCTAGGTTATAGTTTCTTGTATCATAAATGAAGGGTCTGGACTCTAGTTCATGTGTTGGGCAAACTGCAACTCATGGGTTAAGTTCAGCTCACCTCCTATGTGTGTAAATAAAGATTTATTGGAATACAGCCACACTCATTTGTTTACTTATTGTCAGTAGTTGTTTTTGCACTACAACAGGAGAGTTAAATAGTCTGCAGCAGAAATCATATAGCTTAAAAAGCCTAAAATATTCACCACTGGCCCTTTACAGGACAAGTTTGCTAACTTCTGCTCTAAGTGATCTCTAAAGTTCCTTTCAACAATAATTACATTATTCTGACTCATGTCAAGTAGCTTTGGTATACCTTTCTTATAACGTAAGACCTTACAGAAATTGAAAAGCTTATAGTATTAAAAATCTATGCTTCTGTGTTAAATTTCTTAATTACCAGTTATGTCCTTGACAGTTTGAAGTATTTTTCTGAAGGAAACCTAAGTTCTGTCCAAACAGAGCTAACAGTTTATCTACTAAGAGATTGAAAGTATATAAATAAAACTATTCTGAGTTAGACATAGACCTCTGACCATTAAAGTCTAAGTAAAACATTGGAAGCAACTGAATGAGTTTACATTTCTCAAGGAGAACTAAAAGATTAAATCTTAAAGAATACTCCATCTTTACATTTGAATTTATACTTTAACTTCAGTTAACATTAAATTATACATGAAAAGTTTCTTTTAAGATTTGATATAAGAAACTGACTCCTTGGCAAAATTGAGGGATAGATGCAAGAAATGTAAGAAAGAATTTTTAAATGTTCAAATTTATATAGAGTAAAATTCACTTTTTGCACTAAGCGGTGAACTTATACAAGTTGACAATGCACTGTAGAATTGTACACCTGGAACTTACATAATTCTTGCTAACAAATGTCACCCTAATAAGTCTAACAATAAAAAAAAATAAAAAATTCACTTTTCGGTGAATTATTTGAGTTTTGACAAATGCATAGAGTTGTGTAACCACCATCAGAGTCAACATACATCACCCAAAAAATTTTCTTCATGCTGCCTTTTAGTATTTAACCAAAATGAAGTACTTTTAAATGTAGTTTGTATACTGATGCCTCATAATCCAGTACTCATTAATACAATTTTTTATGCTTGTGGCCCAAACTTTCTTTTTTGTAAAGAGATAAGAAGCCATATAGTACTTATAAATGATTGTGGTCTTTTAAATTTAGTAGTTTCTGAAAGCCTCCATCTTTAAGTCAGAAAATTAAGCATAATTGGGGGTTCCCTGGTGGTGCAGTGGCTAGGCTTTGGCGTTCTCAACGATGCAGCCTGGCTTCTTTTTTTTTTTTTTTTGGTATGTGGGTACTTCCCTGGCTGGGAATCGAACCCAGGCCACAGCGCTGACAGCGCCAACGCCGAAGCCTTAAGCCACTACACCATCAGGGAACTCCCTGCAGCCTGGCTTCAATTCCCAGCCAGGGAACTATCCAAAAAAAGAAAAAAAAAGGCAAAAGAAAATTAAGCATAATAAATATGTAGGTTAAAAGCAAAATCCTGATACTGTGGTTTCCTTTCCACTTTGAAAATAAGAAATAGATTGTAAACTACTACCTTTTTCCTTTTGCAGATATTGATATATTTATCTCTAGAATGTTTCAGATTAGATTTTAAAATATTACTGTAAATATAGCAACTTAGATCTACATGAATACTTTTTGGTCACAGATAGTAAATGAAATTTCCAATGCACATATTTGTTCTTAGTGAATAAATTCAGTGATAGCAATTGAGGTGTAATACTCACTGAATGGAATATAGTTTAACAAAATTGTTTCCCAAAGTTTTTTAATTAATCTTGGGTTGATGAATATGTACACAGCCCATTTCTAGAATTCATTATTCATTTTTCTAATTACTGTATTATTATGAAATTCTTGTCTTATCCAAGGATATAAATTTTTGCCATCATTTGTACATGTACTTGATACTTAGATTACTTTTTGTCTCACAGTTTGTCCTTTGTCTTCATTAGTGTTTCATCCCTTTATTTTATTTACATTGATCCATTTACATTGATTCTTTCTCTTGATTATTTTCTACTTTACTATTTTACTACTTCCTGTTATCATTTAAACATGTTTAGGACTTTACCCTTTAAAAATTAAAATACTGTCCTCCTCTGACTCTTATCTTCAGTCGCTGCCCACCCTATCTCTGATTCTTCTCCCATTTCTAGTCATGCTTTTGTGCAGCAATATCAGTAAGGTGTCTATTATGTGCTTGGAACTGTCCTAGATGCTTGTGATAAATCAGTGAGCAAAACAGACTTCTTAGAAGCATGTCTACTTTTAACTGTGTATCAATGGACTGTAGTCTGAATGGGCATTCTCCCCCACAACCTTGTTTACAATACCCAGTGGTTCCTTTTCAGTTATTTCACATGGCTTCTCAAATAGCATTTGTCTTGGAAACTGTCTCTGCTGGATTTCTGAGATACCAGACCTTCCTGCATTCTTTTCTGACTTTGACTATTCATTTTCAATCTTTGCCTATCTTTCAGATATCAGTATTCCTGCTCCAGGCCTGCTTTTTTGTTTGGGAAATCTTATTTACTCTTGTTGTTTCTTTGCTTTCATTACCAATTACTCCAAAGGTTTTATCTCCATCTAAGATCTTTTTCTAGAGCCCCTGACTATTACTTTCAAACAGCCCATAGACACCTCTAAGATGATTTGTTGGGCTTATATTTGATATGCCTAAAGCTCAGTTCATCATTTTTTTGTCCTGTCTTCCAAGGCTGTTCTTATACCAACATGTACTAACTCAGTGAGTAAATGACTTCACCATCCACTCAGTTCACCATCTTAGATCTCTCTCTCTCTCTTCCCTCATAACCAATCACAAAGGATTGTTTTTCCCTTTCTTAAAAAAATCTTATCCATCATCCATTCGTCCATCTATCAATCTAATCTTCTTGTCTCTGATTAAATGACACATCTTTCTCTAGAAATTCTGTCTTGATCCCCAAGTGAAAGCTTAGTTATCCCATAGCACTGCATTTTATTTGTTATGCCACTTTTCATACTTTACTGTAATTTTTATGTACCTGTCTTCCTAAGTAGACTGTAAGCCCAATGTGGCCAAGACAACTGTCTTTTGCTCACTGTTGAGTTTTTAGTGCATAGTGCAGCGACTAAGTGAATGGATTCCTAAATGGTTCTAACAGTTTTGTTTCACCATAATTCTTCACCTTTTGGAGTTAAACTCCTTTACTGGAGAATTTTTAAGAGAGCAATGTACTTTTGGAAAAATGGACATAAAGAACTAGATAAAATTGCATAGTTTCTCAAGAGATTAACAGATAATTTAAAAGCCCATCTATGGACCTAGCTTGGAATTCAATGCTAAAATCCAAATGAGATGTCTGTGATTTTAAAGACTGTTAGGCAGTTTTTTTGCTTGTTTTAATAGGTAAAGTTACCAAATATGTTAGACCTAAGTTTATGCTTGGTTGAAGTCTTGAATAGAAATGGGGCCATTTCAAGTTATGTCTTTCTAACAGTTAGGAGTTAGTGCTTTCCAATTTTCCAAAGTGAAAATTTTGGACAGTTCTCTTAATGATATATGAATTTTATATGCTAGATTTTAGGAGAAATGTGTAAACTTTAGAAACTATATATAGGATAAAATTCCCATATGGTACCTATTTCAATTTTTTTCATATTTATAATAATTACACTTTATTGTGTTTAGTTAATGGTTTCTCTATAGCTTTTCAATTTTATTGTTACTTCTTTCTCATTTTTGAAATAAGTGAGTATAGATCCTGCTTTCTGAAAACAATCTAATTGAGATTCTCATTCATTTTTCTCTTGGGCTGCTTACCCAGGGGAATATTCTGGTGTGTATGCTTTTAAATACTTTAATATTACTGCTTTTTAAGCTAAGAGTTCTTGGCTGCTATTCTCATTTAGTGCTTTCTCATCATTTTTTTCTGCTCATCTATTTTTTCCCCTGCACATATTTTCAGCTTTTATGTTTATCTCCTATGCTTATATCAAACACAGTCATTATATAAAGTTTTTTTTAACCAATCTAAATCTTATTTCTTCTGACTCTGTAGCTTTATTGAAAAGTTAACATTAGTGTTTAAGGCAAACATTTCAACACATCTTAAAATTCATTTTGGAATTGGAATATGGAAACTTAAAATTTTTCTTTATTTTCAGTTTTTGGAGAATACATAGATGGATAATTAAATAAGTACTATTTCTGATATTTAATTCTTCATTGCAGTACCCTGATCTTTGAGAATATTTGAGATAATTACAACACTGACAAAATATGAGTTCAAATGTGACCATTGAATTTTTAGCTTTCCTAGGTTGGATGTGTTATCTTTTTTAAAATAAGGAGAAATGTTAACTCTTAACCTCATGTAGTTTTCTTTAGAAACATTTTCTTTGGTTTAATCTGAGTTATGAATATTACTTCTTCCAGTATATGTGATTTTTCAGCATTAGCTTAAGATGAATGAGTGGTGGGTTTTTCATTTTGTTTTGCTTCAGTTTTTTGTTCATTTGTTTATGTATGTTTTTGAAATATAATCCCTAGTGTGTTCTTTTATTTCTTCAGTTTCTTATGAGTAGCAAACGAAATAGCTTTCTTCTCCCTAAAGATCACTTACACTTAGATCTTACATCACATGCTCTACTTGTCTACCTTACAGCACTCATTAAATTATTAAACATGATTCTATAAAGTGACAGCTGAACATTATCATTTCAGAGGTGGTATGTTGAAGGAAACTTTATATTACTGATCTGGGGTTTTCAGTCTAATTATATTCAATTTTATTATGTGAAAGAACTGGTAAAGCTTGTTTTTAGGTGTAACCTATTCGAACTTCCTTATCAATGAAGAAAATCATTGTAATTTCTATCCTTTGCACATCATTATGCACTAAACCATAGCATTGTGATTCTAGATGTTTTCATATCATGCATAAAACTTTACAGATTAATGATCTATTTTCATACTGTTTATTACATAAAACATTTCTTGTTCTTTGTTTTTGCTTTACATGGAATGCATGGGCTTTAAGACCATAATTTCTTTGGTAAGGTTTCACCTGCATTGGGGTTCCGTCTTTCTTCGGCCTTGTTTCTACCTATTCTCTATGAATAAGGCCTAATTTTTAGGCAAGAGCCTACAATACCATCCCAACTGTGATTTGGAACAATTTTTGATCCATATTAATGCTATCCTTTTTTCCCCCCTAAATACTGCTACCTTTTAGAATATTTGTCAGAAAACTCTTGATCCTTTTGAGATATTATCTGTGGGACAGTATACACTAGTGGTTATAAAGCCTTGGCTAACAAAATCTTAGCTTTGTGATAGACAATTATAATTTTATAATTCACTGAAGTAGATATATCAAATGAAATTATGGACAAAATTAGATAACTAAAGGACAGATAAAATTTATAGCATAAAATTTGCAATTATAGCTTATGTTTATGTAGTTTTTGATACATTTATTTTCAAAATTTTTATCCTTTTTCTTTTGCTAGGAATGGGTCGCGAAGTTGAGAATCTTATATTAGAAAATACACAACTGTTGGAAACCAAGTAAGTATATATAAAATTTTAACAAGGAACAAGAGACACTGAGTTTTCTTGTCCAAGTCAGACATATTTTTTCAATTCAAGACAGCACTAATTCCGTCTCACTACCCCATCTCATTCCCCTTCTTTGTGCGTACGCTTGTGTGTCTACACACACATGCACACACGCAAATTGATCATGGGGTCTAATTTCACTGATGAATATGTTTCATTACTCAGTTCCATGCAGAGCTTTTCCTTTCCATTCTACAAGCATCCATGCCTTTCCCTTAATATTCTGGATATGTCGTATGTGGTTTTTGCTCCCTTCCCAGGATGTCTAATTTTTTTGTTACCTCTTTTCCTGAAGGTTCTTTTATTTCTCCATAAATGTTGTGATGTATACCCAGCCCACCTCTTCAGAGCTCTCCTCTAATAGTTATAGGTTCTCAGGCACAATTTGTTGGGCCTTAGTCCCTCAGACACGTTGGAGTCTTGTTTAGTGGCACAGATCCTGAGTCATGTGAAAAGCAGATTGTGCCCCATTGTTAATTTGCTGTATCAGAGCAACTTACCCAAAAGGAGCTAGATCTTAGGTTTTGTTTTTCAGTTTTTTTTTCCTCATTAATTCTTAAAAGTAACCTTAAGGACTAATTTAATTTTATTACATAGGTAATATCTTCACAACTTATTAACAACAGTACCCTTATGGATGCTGTTAGACCATTGCTTTGTGTTTCTTTTTATCTTTATCTGCAAACAATATTAGGTGGAATACATTAGCAGAATTCAATTATAGTGTTATTTTTTGATTATAGGGTTATTTCTGTAAGAGAATAAGCTGGAAGATGGAAAGAATATTTGTAATGATTAACTTGAAATATGTATTTTTTAGAAATGCTTTGAATGTAGTAAAGAATGATTTAATAGCAAAAGTGGATGAACTGACCTGTGAGAAAGATGTGCTGCAAGGGGAACTGGAGGCTGTGAAACAAGCCAAACTGAAGCTAGAGGAAAAGAACAAAGAATTGGAAGAAGAGTTGAAGAAGTAAGTTGTCACTATGCTGGTCTAAACCAGGGGTGTCCAACTTTTTTACTTACCTGGGCCATATTGGAAGAATTGTCTTGGGCCACACGTAAAATACACTAACACTAGTGATAGCCAATGAGCTCAAAAATGGTTCGTGCATAATTTTTATAATGTTTTAAGCAAGTTTATGAATTTGTGTTGGGACACATTCAAAGCCATCCTGGGCCACGGGTTGGACAGCTTGGTCTAAACCAAGCTGTCTTTGCCGGTGTGCCCCAAGGAGTTATAGGTATAACCCTGAGACTGATACTTTCAGCCCTCTCAAGCCAGGGAGGGCCAAGAGCTGCCTAGGTAGGGTAAGTGCCCAGCTGAGTGCCTCTGCAGTGAGCAGGCCCCTCCATTTACTGAATGTTATCACTTTTGTGTTTGTCATGATATAAGAAAAAGTTAATATTGCTAGTAAAAAAATAAGAAACATTATTTTCTTTCACCCAGCTTTCTTTAATACCTGTTGTTGTTGTTTTCTTTTTCTGAGAACAGTGCTATGATAACATTCCCCTAAATGAGGGGAATTTCATAAATAGTCTCCTTGGAAAAAGAAAAATAATCATTAGTGTGGTTAAAATTTTTGAAAAGATGAACTCAACTCACATAACATATTTTGTTTTTTTCCCCACTAGAGCACGTGCAGAAGTTGAGGATGCAAGACAGAAAGCAAAAGATGATGATGATGTAGGTTTACAATTTTGGACTTTTTACCTTACCACATTTTGGTATTTTGGGGAAGTCCTACTAATTAAGCTTTGGATATAGTATTATAAAGATTTTTTTTAAAATCAGAAGACATGCTTATGGTCATGAATAGGATGCTCCCACTTCATATCCAGATGCAAAGCTTTTTAGCTACATGTGGTATCTCATTTTTCCCTGTGGCGTGTGCTCTGACCTATGTCTGCATGTTCAAGTTCAAAGAACAACTGGGACATTTTGGAATTTCTTTGTTTTTGTTTTGCTTGAAATTTTGACTTAGAAATATAAAAGCTTAATAATAAAAATTGTTTAATAGTATTAAATATGAAAAGATGAAGTCTAGAACTTTAATACTAGGTAGCTAGTCCATACTGTTGTCAACATATTTAAATACTAAAGAATATTAAGAGCTTCTTGGCAGTTTTATTAGCATATTAGTTATTTTGTTGGTAGCTACGTTATCATTCCTATAACATGTGTTTGCTGGTCAAGCATCAGACTTGATATATATGGGTGTCCTGGACAGAATGATTAGTTGATATCCTTTCAGTCTCTTAATTGTCTTTTAATATAATATTTGACACACAAAAATATATGTAACATAAGTTAGGAATAGCAACTTAACATTAACATTATAAACCCACCACCCAACCTAAGAACTAGAACATTTTCAAACATTGAAGCTACACAGTGCTCCTCTCCAGAGAAAACTATCCTGTATTTATCATTTTCTCACCTTAAAATAATTTTATTATACTCCAAACAATGCTGTTGACATGGACATTGTAGTCCAAGTCTCCTGGTTTTTCCAGGGCATTTACCTAGTAGTGGGATTGCTGTATTGCAGATTTAGAATCCTTTAATCATGTGTTGTTGTTTGACTTTTATTTAAAGGAAAGGCCAAGTTCTGTGGTTAGAGGACAAAGGATGAGACTGCTGAGGGCTAAGCCTTTCAACTTTTAATCCAATTTGTGCATATTCTGCTGAGCAAAGCAAAAGCTTTACAGCTAACCCAACCTTCTTCTGGAGGAGCCTTTAGAAATTCCGTAGAAGGAAGTTGACTTGAACATGCCCTTTTTGGTAGGGGTGGGGGGTCAGGTCCTAACTTTACTCAACATCCTTTATCCTCCCTAAGAATTCTGGTTAATACAGTTGTCGCCATCTTGTTTTCTGTTGGTGTTTTAGTGACTTGTAGTTGGGTACCTTGGTAACTAGCCAGTAGGTTTACCCTTTTCTCTGGCCTTGGGTGCATATGAATTAGTAGTTTGAGATAAATGAATCCCTTTTGAGACTAACTTGTAATTAATTTCTGAATGACTAGCATTTGATATAGAACATGAATTTAAAACAATGTTAGAGCAACATTTCTGAGTAAGCATATTAAATCTATATAGATAACAATTAACTTTTTCAGTTTTAGTTCAAAATCTGCATTACTCTTTGTATTTCCTTTATGTTCAAATATCTGTATGTTAATAAATTGTCTACCTCTTTTCGGTCATAAGAAATTATTTAAGTCCCTTGATTTTATTTTTATAAAGCTATTTTCCTTTAAGTCATCCATTAGATTAGAGATCAAGGAATGTTTAAAAGCTTAAAGATTTTACTCAAGTCTGAGATAAGACAAAATGGGTATATGCTCCCAGAGTGATCTGTAGTCTTCTCTTCATTGTAGAGTGATATTCCCACAGCCCAGAGGAAGCGGTTTACTAGAGTAGAAATGGCCCGCGTTCTCATGGAGAGGAACCAGTATAAAGAGAGACTGATGGAGCTTCAGGAAGCTGTGCGATGGACAGAGATGATTCGGTTTGTATGAGAAGTACCTCTGGTGGTTTTCTAATATTGTTTCCTAGCTTTGACTATTCCTTCATTCAGAATTAGAGTCCTGCCTTGGGGATCCAAGCCCCTTGCTCTGTTTACTAGAAGCTTTCCAAAGTAACACTTGGAGTTAGTAATAGAATGTGATCAAATGCTTGCCTCTGGGGCCAGTAAGGGCTCTTGGAGAATGTTCCCATGACCTCTAAAACACAATTGTTAGGACTTAGGAATGATGATCATTTTCTCAAAAAATGTAGACATTGACACTACTTTTGTAATAATGTTAAGAAAAGATAAGAATTTCTTAGTAAAAACAATAATTTTTACTGTCTTCCTATATAAAACACTCTTGCTGAACCATGCTCATCCTTTCTGACTATTCATGTAAAATGCCACTTCTGTTGAGATCTTTGTCAATTAGATCTTAAATCTCACCTCTAATGCCACCATAGTAATTTAGAAAGAACTGATGAAAAGTTTGCAAATTAGTTATCTTCATACTTTTGAGTTTGGATTGTCACATCAGATTTGCCAATAAAAGTACACGCTAACTTATTGTTTTATTTGTTTATTTATTATTTTTTTTGTATGTGGGTAGTTCCCTGGCCGGAAATTGAACCCAGGCCGCAGCGCTGACAGCGCCAGCGCTGAAGCCTTAAGCCACTACACCATCAGAGAACTCCCCGACTTATTGTTTTAAAGAAGTTTATGAACATATTTTCTAGCCCCCAACTTTTACATCCCTATGATTATATCATGTAGTTACTAACTTATATGTCCTTTATCAATGTCATACTGGAATTCTTTTGTATATAATATAAAAAAAGTTGTGGGGGAAAAACATCAGTAACTTTATCCAACACCATGCATGTGCAAACATACGCACACACACAAAATTGTAATTGCTTATAGCTACTAAGAAGAAAGGAGATCAGTATTCTTTTAAGAAAAAAATTTTTAATTTTTCAATTAAATTTGACAACATATATTAGTTTCAGACTAACATAGTATTAGACAGTTAACTTATGAAGTGATCACCCTGATAAGTCTAATACATGTCTGGTAGCATATATAGTTACTGCAGTATTATTGACTACATATATGCCCTATGCTGTACTTTATATCCCCGTGACTATTTTTATAACTGCAAGTTTGTACTTCTTAATCCCTTCACCTTTATTTATTGGACAAAGAAACAAATGTCCTAAGAAATATGTTCTTAACTCTAGCATTTAATGGATATTAAATAATGAATAAATATTTTAAAAACTGAGGCATATGGGTAGGATCTGCTTTTCATTGCTATTATTAATTCTGTCAGCGAAGTGGTAGTGAAGAAGTGAAAAGAGTTGGTAGCTTACTTTTTAACTTTTTTCCATTAGACTAAAAGATGTTTTTAATTGAATACTTTAAAAATAAGTAAAAATGGGGCTCTTACAGCGACAACAAATCCTTATGCCTTACTAAATCAGTTTGGAATGTCTTATTTTCTGAAATTTTGTTGAATTCCCTATCAATCCAGTTTGTCCCCTTCCCTGGTCATCTTTTCAGTGATAGAAAAGTTCTAGTGCTGTGAAGAATATTCCATCAAAACAGTAAAGGCATAAGCTACTTTGGGAGAACTTGGAGTATAAGATGATAGAGGCAGGATTTGCAAGGCAGTATTTTGATAAAAGGGAGAGTTTGGAGGGTATCTTTTCAGTAAAAAAAAATTTTAAGTATTAACATTCAGGCATGTTGGCTGTCTTTCTAGCACCAGTAACAATCTCATGTTTTCAATAAACTGAACTCTTTGAGGGAGGGATGGTATTTTATTTTTCTTAGTTGTTGTAGCCTTCGCAGACTAACACACACATTATAGGTCAAAGTAACTACTTACTGAATTTAATTGTTGACTCTCTTCTTTGTAGCCCATGAACTTCTTGGGTCCTTGGTTTCTTACCTAGAAAGTTAGAATACCTCACTGATAACATGTTTTGTTTTCCTTTTTCCTTCTTCCCTTTTTTTTTTTTTTTTTTTAAATGTAGAGCATCAAGAGAAAACCCAGCCATGCAGGAAAAAAAAAGGTCAAGCATTTGGCAGTTGTAAGTATCTAAAAATACACAAAGACATTAGCACTTGGAGACAAGATTACAGTCAAAATTTATTTTCAAGAATGATTTGATGTCTCCTCCCTTCCTCGGTCTCACCCTCCCCACTCCCCTTTCTTCCTTTCTTAAAGTTGGGCTATATAGCTAAACTAAACTTTTTCTTTTTGATATGTAGTGTGCCAGCTCGGTAAGGCTGTTCTTGAGGACAAAAGTAATGCTGTCGTAAGCCGCATCATTTTGGTTTTGTACTGGGTGGAGTCCTCTGCTAAATTAAGTAAAATAGTGGTGAATTACTTAGAGTTGATAATTACCCGGATCCCCCTTAAATATGTTACTGGTTCATTGGTTGTGTGATTATAAGAAACTTTCCAAGTAAAGATTAGAAATTTAGTGTTTGTGGGGTTTAATGGTGTCTGCGTTTTGGACTGGAATTATGTTCATGCCAGAAGCACTGTGTGTTTAACTGTGCTTAATACTTACCCCTTTTTGGTGAATCTGCAGTTTAATAGAGGTTGATTTTTTTTTTTTTGAGTGGATATGAAAAGAGTTATTTAAATTGGACTTAAAAAAATGTGTAAGATGTGCATTAAAATGGTGCTATGTGCTCTTGTACTTTATTGTGACTTTTTAGAACTGGCATACTAAGCTTCTGTTCGAACCATGCAGCCATAACCTAACAACTGCTCTTATGTTGCACCAAGTTGGAGCTAGCTAAAGTAACCATCTTATTTTATTTCTTCATTGTGAGATGTTCCCTGCACATAAGAACTTTCTCCTTTGATTGTGGGAATTGCTAATTAAAGAACAGGGATCTGCCATGCTAAGCAGTAGTTTCTCTTTCTTGAATGTATTTTGGATATGAGTTAATGCTAAGGCTATGTTGTGTGACTACAAAAAATCTTTTTGCCAGTTTCTAACTCATCTGCCTTGTAAAGCACTCTGGGATTGGTGGGAAATTATGGATTATTTTTCACAGTGCATGTAACACACACGCACACTCACTTTTTTCTTTTTAGCTTCAGCCGACTTTTCAGCTCCTCAAGTAATACTACTAAGAAGCCTGAGCCACCTGTTAATCTAAAGTATAATGCACCTACTTCTCATGTTACTCCTTCTGTCAAGAAAAGAAGCAGCACCTTATCTCAACTCCCTGGGGATAAGTCCAAAGCCTTCGATTTCCTTAGTGAAGAGTAAGTATTTTCCAGACTAGTGGTTATGCCCTAAATAAGTTAACAGTTCATAATATTTTTGCTGCTTATCAGATCAGCTGTAAGTGTTCAGATAAATCTACAAAAACATTTTTGTAAGTTGGCTGTGTTTAAGTAAATTACTTGTAGGCAAGACTTTATATAAAAATTGCATTTCACAGTTTTTATAAAGAAGGAGTCTTTTAAAAATACCTGCTTTTGCTGGTATGACAACATTGATAAATATTAATTGAAATGTTAAAGGGCTATATAAGCCTAAACGTTTGAACATTTCCTTTGGTGTCAGAAGGGCTGGGTTTTCCATCCTGACTGTGTTTCTCATTAGTTACGTGAACTTGGGCAAGTTAACATCTCAGAACCCCCGTTTCCCTGCCTACAAAATGAGTGTGATAACCTGTCTCAGAGGTGTTAGGATTAAATTCTAATGTCTTTAAAGTGTCCGACACAGAGTTAGAGATTTGGTGACTATGAGGTATGTAAGTAACATCACAAAAATTTGAATGGCCCAAAGAAAGACACGTTGTCTTCAGTATCTTACTCCACAGCTTTAAAGCTTACCAAATCAGTTTACGTGTTTGTCTTCTGAAACATGGTACTGGACTCCAAAAGTTAACCTTATTACCTTCCTGAGAAGACATTGATTTATTGATCTTCAGGACTTCTAATGGGAAAAAAAAAAAAGGAGCCAAAAATATTTAAGAATTTTTTCCTTTCATATGGGCCAAAGCTGAAACTTGGTGGATATTATCTGATGATTAATTATTCAACATAATACAACAAGCTACTTGCTAACCTGTTAAAGTTTGGATACTGTGTTCACTGCATAATTTAAAAAACCAGGTTTAGCAGTTACTTATTAGTCTGAAGTAAACCAATCGAAAATCATGTAAATTTTTTTGTTTTTGTTTTTGCTGTTTTATCGGGAGAGCTATTGTTACATTCACTTAATTAAAAAAGGAAATTTCTTTTCCTTTTAGAACTGAAGCTAGTTTAGCCTCACGCAGAGAACAAAAGAGAGAACAGTATCGTCAGGTAAAGGCACACGTTCAGAAGGAAGACGGGAGAGTGCAGGCTTTTGGCTGGAGTCTGCCGCAGAAGTACAAACAGGTAATGTGTAAACATGGTGAGAGCATCTAGTGGGACAGTGCATGGGGCAAGGAGGATGCCTGGGCATGAAGGGATTGAAGTACACACCCCAGTCTGCTCCTTGCAAGCCGCATGGGCTTAACACCCATTTAGAGAAGTGTGTTGAGGGTAGTGTTTTCAGGCTGTTTTCCAGAGCTAGGGCCCAAGGGAAATGCCTGAGTCTGTGAAGAGGGAGAGGCCGCAATGGCAGGTGGTCAAGAGCATGGAACTTGAGGTATCCAGCTCTGTTTTGATATTTGAAGATTTCATTTTTTTAGAAAAACAGCATCTATTTAAAAGTTTTAAGAAAACTTTGGCACGGAGCCTTTCATACAAAAGGCTCAGCTCATGCTTACACGCACACGCACACACCCACACACACATATCTCTTCTGAGCTCTCATAGCATCTTGTTTATTTTCTCTCATTATCATTTGACTTTCTTATTTTTCAAATAAGAACGACAACAGTAAGTTGAACCTGCTTTCAGAGAGTAAATATATAACAGCAGAGCTTGCCCATGTCTCACTTCTTCTGTAAGTTCACTTTTGATGAGGCTTAGCAATGTGTCTTTCTCTCCCCTCCCTAATCATTAGGTAACCAACGGCCAAGGAGAAAATAAGATGAAAAATTTACCTGTGCCTGTCTATCTCAGACCTCTAGATGAAAAGGATTCATCAATGAAGGTAAATTAATTTTGAAGTTAAAGGAGATATGTCCTAATCTCTGGGTGAATATTTTTCTAAACCAAAATTTAAATTCTGCTTTTGTGGATCAGATTATTGTTCATTTTAGACTGGAATAACTTTGAATATTAAAGATCTATATTCATAATCACTAGATTTTTAAAGAAAATATGGAAAATTCTAAACATTTTTAGAGAAAAAGTAACTTAATACTTTTCTTTAAACTCAAAAAGCTGTGGTGTGCTGTTGGAGTCAATTTATCTGGTGGGAAGACCAGAGACGGTGGTTCTGTTGTTGGAGCAAGTGTATTTTATAAGGATGTTGCTGGTCTGGAGACAGAAGGCAGCAAGCAGCGGAGTGCCTCTCAGAGTAGTTTAGACAAGCTGGATCAGGAACTCAAGGTGCGTGTGTGCGTGGACACTTGACCTGACCCCCTGTTGTCTGAGACTATCAGTTTAGCTCTTTGGTCCAAATCTTATTTCTGGGTTCAGTTTGGAATTGGGATTGCAATGCCCTTGCTTACTCCTCACCCTTTCTCTCATTTAAAAATCAATTTTATTGAGGTTTATGTTAAGACTAAAGTGTATACCTTATTTTGCTGTGTATAATGTGCACTTTTTTGCCCAAATTTGTGAGGGAAAATAAGGATGTGCATTATATATGGCTAGTACTAATTTCATATCTATATAAATGTTTTTAATTCTTTTATTTATGCTTATGAGTTAAAAGTATAACTCTAGAAATCAATAATGATATCTGTATGCAAAATAATACCCTGAAATATGATACTCTTTTTTATATATATAAAAAAATTTTATACATAAAATTTGTTGTACCTTGTATCGTTCGTGTGTTTTGTAATTATTTGTTACATGTAATTCCTTATACCATATGTTAAAAAATAAATGCTGAGATTTCTTTATAATACAAAAAATAAGTACCTAAATATAAACAAATAAAAATTTGAATTAAATAATTAAAGGATTTTTTCCTCTGAAAGTTTGGGCCAAAAATGTGGGGGCACATTATATGTGGAAGCACATTATACACAGCAAAATATAGTACCTGAATGGGTACAGTTCAAAGTTTCAACAAATGTAACAGCTATCACACTCAGGATATAGAGAATATTTTTGTCACTGCTCTGCTTTAACTACCAGCTTTTAGTCTGCTATTAATATGGAATGGTAGTTACATTTTCAGCCTTCCAAATAATCTGAAAATAAACTTGAAATAGTATTGCCCTTGATTGTAATAGTGCACAGCCTTATGGATATTTACACATACATCATTTTAAACATTTATTTTCCTTATTTTGCCTATGCAGGAACAGCAGAAGGAGTTTAAAAATCAAGAGGAATTATCCAGTCTAGTCTGGATCTGTACCAGCACTCATTCTGCTACAAAAGTTATCATTATTGATGCTATTCAACCAGGCAATATCCTAGACAGTTTCACTGTATGCAACTCTCATGTTCTGTGTATTGCAAGTGTACCAGGTAAGCGTGAGCTATACCCTTCTCTCCTCACATCAGACCTAATTTGGTTATTGAAGGTAGGAGTTCGTGTTCTCTCATGGAGTTCATGTTCTAGTTGGGGAAGTTCAAAAATAAACGAAACAAATGATTAAACAAAATATTTCCAGATATTGTGAAGAAAATTAAACAGTGGTAATGTTGAAAGATAACTGGGAGACAGAGGGCAAGGTGGTATTTAGATTGATTGGTAAGGGAGGGCCTTCTAATGTTTTGGATTAAAATCTTTTTTTGGGGGGGAAGGGGTAGTTCCCTGGCTGGGAATGGATTAAAATTTTAAATGATATTAAAACATTGTTTTAAAAATTAAAGACATCAACAGAGTGGATTATTATTCAGCTGTTAAAATAAATGAAAATCTGAGAACATGCTGCAACATGGATTAACCTTGGAAACATGATGCTAAGTGAATGAATCCAGGCACAAAAGGACAAATATTGTATGATTTATGAATGATCTAGCCTAGGCAGATTCATAAAAACAGAAGTAAATTAGAGATTACCAGTGCAGGCAGGGATGGTGGGGCTTGAAACTGAGTTATTGTTTGTTTAATAGGTATAGATTTTCTATTTGGGGTGATGGGAACATTTCAGACATAGATAGTTTTGATGGCTGTACAACATTGTAAACGCTACTGAATTTTACACTTAAAAATGGTTAATATGGCACATTTTGTTATATGTATATTTGACTACAATAAAATATTTTAATATAATAAAAACAGCTTAATTGAAAAAAACTGAAGAAGCTTATATTGTAAATGCTTAGTTTTTAAATGTCTTAATAATATCTTAAGGCACTGTATATAGTTAAGGTGATTAATTTTTATTAGTGGTGGACAGAAGTTTGTATTTCAAATAGCAAGCTTTTTTTGCTAACTTATCAGATATAATTAGACTTCATTATTTTTAACCTTATTAGGTGGCTGCCTAGGACCTCATATTAAGAACAGAAGCATCATTTTTTATATTTTCATGTTTGCTTATGCTTGTATTAATAGAATTATTATGTTAATTTTAAAGCTACTTACCCATTTTGTGAAGGTTAGTTTAAATAAAATTTAAAGCTACCATTTTGTCAGTATATTCAAATAACTTTTTGTCTTACCTACACACTCTTATTTCAAACCTACAGTGCTTTTATGGAGAAAATGCTATTTATATGAGTTTACTTAGCATTAAAAGAACTTTTATCTTTTCAGGAGCACGAGAAACAGACTATCCTGTAGGAGAGGAGCTTTCAGAATCTGGACAAGTAGACAAAGCATCGTTATGTGGAAGCGTGACCAGCAATAGCTCAGCAGAAACAGACAGCCTGTTGGGGGGCATCACGGTGGTTGGTTGTTCGGCCGAAGGAGTGACAGCAGCTGCCACTTCCCCTAGTGCCAATGGTGCTTCTCCAGTGACAGAAAAACCACCAGGTACAGCTATCCTTTTTACATACCTAATCTGAATAGAGTCTGAGCCTATCCCACATCTCTCGTTATGGACTCAATTTAAATCTTAAAGGAACAAGGGTGAGAGAACTTAAAGAAGATGCTGTAATGCCTGTTAAATGAAAGCATGGATTCTTTTTTTCTGTTTTAATCATGAATTCTTAATTTCATGATAATAGTGTGGAGGAGGAGGGGGTAGGTGGAGTGAAATTCTTTAGTGGGAGTTTGTATAAGGAAATTATTGGGAGAAAAGTTCAAACTCAGAGTGGTTAGCACATTTTATTTACTTTTTAGAAAAGGAAGCAGAAAACAGTGAAGTTGATGAAAATGTCCCAACAGCAGAAGAAGCAACTGAAGCCACAGAGGGCAATGCAGGGTCAGCGGAAGACACCGTGGACCTCTCCCAAAGCGGCGTGTACACCGAGCATGTCTTCACAGATCCTCTGGGGGTGCAAATCCCAGAGGACCTCTCACCAGTGTATCAGTCAAGGTATGCACGTGGGTCAGCTCCGTGGGAAGTGAGATAAACACACACACAAGGAACCCAAAGAGTCTGTAACAACCTAACTGTTCCCCCTACTTGGCATTGTTGGGGGAGACTCAGGTGTTACTGCTTGTTCCCACTTGTGTCTTCACTTACTCCTCCCACTTCATTCTCTGGATTTTTTTTTCTCATTTGTTCTCTATATTCTGACTTAAGAAGAAAATCTTGTCTATGAATTATAGTAGTCAAAATCTTTCTGGTCATTTTCTCCTCTGGTACGATTTTTTGTTTTTGAATTGTTGTACTCACTGTCTTCCATTCTGTTAATAATTTTTGTCATTGTAAGCCCTACTCTCTCTCCCTCTCTGGCTGTGAAATTGGCCATTGTTTCAGTTTCCCATATGGGCTTGAATAACCTTTTTGAATTTAGTTTTCTGGTGCAAGTTTTACTAGAAAACAATTTGTTTCAGGCTCTTCCTTTAAAGGGTTATTTGAGGCCCATTTTGTGAATTCTTTAAATTTTCTTTCTTGCCTACTCTAAGCCTTACAGAAAATTCTTCTTCTTAGAGTATAGAGCAACCAAGTGTCCATTAAAGTTTACTTGTTAATTTAAGAATAGTCATCTTTTTAGAATTAGTACGTTCCTTTCTCTGTTTTGAATTTGATACCCTGGTTGTATCTTTTCAGTATATGTGCTCTGACAATCCAAGAGAAAGAAGGTTTGGGGGTAGAATGTAAGCATGTTTCAGCTTATTAATTTATTGTAGAAAATTCTTGGGGTTTCCTGGTGGTGTAGTGGCTAGGCTTCGGTGCTCTCAACGCTGTGGCCTGGGTTCAACGAACTATGGCCCCAGCCATAGTTCCCAGCCAGGGAACACCCCCCCCCCCCAAAAAAAAATAAAATTCTTTATACTCTACCATCCTGTATATATCTTGACTCCTTTATCTGCACCCAATATGTTAATGTCATTTTGGTACAGTTGTTGAAATATTTAATGTAAGCATTTAACTTTGGCTGATCTGGAATTTTATTATTTGATAATTTTTCTTAAATTATAAACTAAAAGATAGTAATGATCAATTCCTGAAGACTTAACTAAACTCACTCAGGTTTTTTCCCCCTTTGTCCCACCTTTCCCAGTAGTAGTGACTCAGATGCATATAAAGATCAAATATCAGTATTGCCAAATGAACAAGATCTGGTGAGAGAAGAAGCTCAGAAAATGAGTAGCCTTTTACCAACTATGTGGCTTGGAGCTCAGAATGGCTGGTAGGTGCCAACTCTTAAAATCAGAGTATCTTTAGTCTTTTACCTTTCCTTTTGAAATCAGAAGATTAGTAAAATGTGATACGTATAAATACAAAAAAGTACATATTAAAGCAAAGAATTTTATATACACCCATTTTGAGGTTATGATGCAACTACCTCAAAAACTGGACTTACATTGGTTCTGAATGATAAACCATATGCTTCTTGTCATAGTATTCCCTTTATATAATATGCTTGGAAGAAGAGGGAACTAAAACTTTAAAATCTGAGTGATTCAGAAATAGAAGATCCTGAGCAGCATAGAGACAGAATTATTCATGCACACATAGGTTTATATAGGTTAGAGTGTGATCAGGAAATACTAGGGACCAATAAACTAATGTATTTAGCTTGAGAAAGGTCCAAATCCAAATGTAACTTTTTAGTAGAGTTACTCTGAAAACCCTTCTAAAACTTAGGAGATGATAACTGACATTAAATGGTTTGGTCACTCTTTAGCAGTGTGGAGAATGTTAACACAATTGTACATTTCCAGAGGTTAAAGAAGGCCACTAACACTAGTGATCTTTTCCATAGGGGTGGTCTAAACTATAAAATGAAGGGTTGGGGAACTTCTTCCATGAAGGGTCCGATAAGAAATATGTTAGGCTTTGTGGCAATATGATCAGCTGTGCTATTGTGGTGCAAAAGCAGCCACTGCATTGACAATATGTAAGTGGAATAATGGGGCTGTGTTCCAATAAAACTTTATTTATGGACACTGAAGTGTAAATTTCATACAAAACTCGTATGTCAGGAAATTCTCTCCTTTTGATTATTCCTGACCATTTAAAAATGTAAAAACCATTTTTAGCTTGCAGACTGTACTAAGACAGTTGGAGGGCTGGATGTGTCCTGCAGGCCATAGTTCGTCACCCTGATATAAACCACTCTGTCATTAGAAAGCTAAATATAGTTCACTCTAGTAGAAAAGTCAGATAATATTTTAAACAGGATCTTAGCCAAGGACTCTCAAGTATGGGGTAACCTGAAACCACTTGACCCTGCATTATTCTAGTGCTGGCATTTTGTTCTTCATATGTTTCTCTTTGCTTAATTAAGCAGCTTATTGCTCTGCCTACCCTCACTCTTGTTGTTTTCTCCCACATTTATATGTTACTCTTCTTTCCTTCTGAAGGAACTTTGTGGTCATTATTAAATATAAGCAGTGACTTGATGTTTTCTATGCCTTACTAGTCCTGATTTTGTTCTTGCAGTTTGTATGTCCATTCATCTGTAGCCCAGTGGAGGAAATGTCTCCATTCTATTAAACTTAAAGATTCGATTCTCAGTATTGTGTAAGTTTTATTTTAGAAATTCTTTTTTTTTTTTTTTAATATCTATTTTGGTATAAACTAAAATGTAAGATTACTAAAGCTAACATGTACTAAATGACTAAGTCAATAATCAGATTTTAAAAAATCTCTTTGTAGAATTGGAGGAGTTAATTGAGATTGAAAACTCTTAACTAGAAAGTAAAATAGAAAACTTTCAGTAGAAGAGAAAACTTACAAGTTGATTCCTTGCCATAGTGTGAATTCTTGAGTACTTTGAGAAGAAAACCAATTAATGCCTGTTAATTTATATTTGTTTTGGAATATTCTTTTTACTTTGTGAATATGTTGATAGAGGCATTTACTAGTCCTTTTCTATGTGTTGACTATAAAAAGTCAGTTTGTCTCTTAAGTCACAGCTGACTCTGTTCACTCAAGGTGTGTGTCTCTGGTCTGTGGACCTTTTCTCTATAATCTTTGATGAGGGGGGCAGGGAAGTTTGGGCTAGAAAATGAACACCAGAGCCACCACATGCACTGCTTATTTAGTCCAGCTGACATTTTGATAGCAAGACTTTCTCAGTGAAGAAAAGAGTGTGTTCATTTAGGTTCTCATGTAAGCTCCTCATCTGCCAATTATGGGCTCTCTGAGAGCCTCTGAACTAGTTTGGTAGCATGTGGTCTCTTCTGTATTCCCGGATGGGGAGTTCTGAAGTCCTTGTCCCTGTTTGCAGACATGTGAAAGGAATTGTGTTAGTGGCCCTGGCTGACGGCACCCTTGCAATCTTTCACAGAGGAGTTGGTGAGTTCTTATGACTCTACATGCCCACTACTTTGTTGCTTTGCAAAAGCATTTTCAAGCTCATTAGCTTCTTATATTTCAAAGAAATGATGCTTAATAGGAGAAAGAAGAAAGATTTAAACTGAATGCTAACAACGTATGAGGTCAGTAAATGTCAGTGTCTGCCTGGGGGTATATGCATCAATATATAGCTCAGTGAAAATATGCTTATCATAATGAGCAAGTAGCTTAGCATTTTGTGGTCCTTTTACATACTGTGATATGGAGACATTTATTTCTCATTCATATACTTCCTCACTTTGGAGAGATTTAGTGAGAGGATATGTTTTCTTCTGCCTGGTATTCTAAACATAATTTCCATCTACTTATATTTGGTAAGTATTTAAAAAGAATTTTTAACTGGGTGAGGTTTAATCACTTTTATGTCACATTATTTCTATTCTTCCACATTGAAAGCAGTGTTTCTACCATCTACAGATGGAGGGATGGTGGTGTCAGAAAACCTGCTTGAGTGAATTAGGGGAATTGAACATGTAACACTTCATAGCGCCTTGGTCCATGTATCAGCTAAAAACAATACCTCTCTTCCTACCTGTTAGATGGTAGAACGGATCAGGGAAATTTAAAAACGTAGATATACTGAATTTGGATTTTAGCAAGACTTTTCCCCACCTCATATCCTTTTGTGTTTGGGGAAATGGTAGGCAGATTATAGTAATTAGGTGGCTTTACTGACCGGTGCCAGGAGATTGCTGGTTAATGTCTGCTTGTATGTTACAAAGAGAGTGAAGACTTCCGCTTTACCTTGTTTGCCCTTTATAGACTTTAATCCTCACAATGATATATGAGAAAGATTTTATTGTCATCCTCATTTTATAGGTGAGGAAACTGAGGCACAGAGTGTTTTAGTTACTTGTTCCCGGTCACTCGGCCAGTAAGTAGAAAGGCTTAGGAAAAAATGGAATGATAACCTGAATCCAAAATTATACTGACAAAACAAGACAAAGTATTTTCATTTAGTAAGGATAAATGTAAAGTCCTGCATTTGGGTTCATAAGAGTAAGGTGGAGGAGACATGTCTGAAGAGTGAGAATTACCTAAAGGCCTACCACATGCCCAATACGAGTTAATGAACATCTTCAATCTCATAGAAATGGTGTGTCCAGAATAGGGCTGGTGATAATCCTGCTTCACTCTGATAGACAGACAGCATTAAGTAGACATGGACAAAGTGGAGTTAGGATGAAGGGTCCATAAACTGACGTGTACAAAACACATGCCAAGGATGCTTGGTTTTGAAAGTAGAAGACATACAGAGCAGTAGCAAAGAAGTTGGACTCAATTTATTCTTTGTTTCCCTTAGGCAAGACTGTAGACTAATGGGCGATTACACACAAGGAGGCAGTCTTTAGCTAGGTGTGGGGAACAGCTGCTTGGTGAGGCAGTTCATTTTCTTTTCACTGAAATAGTTCAAGCAAAGCTATACAGCAAAGCAGGCTCCCAGTGGTTTCTCTCATTTGCATTTCTGTCATCGCTAAAATTATAGTACACACGGTTCTTAAAGTATTAGCAGTGAGTTGCCCTTGACTCCTGCTCAAGAAAATACATCAAAATGGAAGCAAGTGAGAGATAATATCCCCAAAATAACTTTAAATCCATTCTAATTCTTAAGGTATTATTATAAACAGATAACTTGTAACTGATTCATCATATCACTCTTGTTGGGCGCATGATACTGGGTGGCAGGTCGGACCAGGTGACCTTCGAGGGCTCTTTTAACTTTGAATCTTATAGAATAAGAGAACTCAGTCTCTGCAAATTGAACACATTGTATTTGGGGGTGCTTCATCAATAAATTTAATTATACACCCTATAGAATGTTTCTGGTGTTAAAATTGAATAAAAGATGGTATGCATTAACTAATAATCTGTTTCTTAATTTAAAGATGGGCAGTGGGATTTGTCAAATTATCACCTGTTAGATCTTGGACGGCCTCACCATTCCATTCGATGCATGACTGTGGTACATGACAAAGTCTGGTGTGGCTATAGGAACAAAATCTATGTTGTTCAGCCAAAGGCCATGAAAATAGAGGCAAGTTAACCCGTGTTTTCTGTACTTACTGAATTTGTATTTCCTGAAGAGTCTAAGACTAATTATTTTCAGCTTCTTTAGAAAGTGTTTTATGAACCTGTGTGTCTTAGGGTACTTCAGTGATATATTGATGACATCTTAGCTTTCTGTGTTATTTCACGTCTCTTGCCACTTTGATTATGAGGGTAGGAAGTGTTCTTTTTTAAAGGAAGAGGACTAACACGAATGTTTAAATGTGTGTCCCAGTATCCATAGATGTGTATGTATATGGTTTGAACACGTGGCTCTTGGTTTATTTAATTATGTATGGGTTGTTGGGGAGGAAGATTCCCAAATCCTGCCACTCCATGTGTATTTAGGTGAATCCATTTATGTGTCAAAGACTGAAAAATAATATTGCAGTGGGAATTTGTTATAAAAAGGTTTTGCAGCAATACATAAATTCATTCTAATTGTTTAAAAAACGAAAACCTTACAGCTGGAAAATTTTAAGGTGAAGGATCCCCTTCTCCCTTTGTCTCAGATCTCATTCCCTTACCTAAAAGTCCCCATCTTAATTAACCATTTGGTGTTTACTTTTCAGATCTATGCCTCACATGCAGATACACACACACACACACACACACACACAGCACTGTAGGTTCCTTTTGTTTAACCCATTTCCCATTTGCCCAGATAACACTTGGCAGCGGCATTTGCGGCTATAGCTCATGATTTTGTAATGGAAGATTTGGTATACACTACCAGCTCATTGAAACGGGGTATTATTTGTGTAACCATAAGCATGTATGGTTATGATTTTGTAATAAAATCGTAACTCAAGTCTGGGCGTTTACATCTGCCAGATCCTGTACATTCTGCCAAATTTTTGTGCTAATCAGCACAGTTTTTAAATACAAACTCCTACTTAATGAAAGTAACATGATTGATCAATCTTTCCTAGAAATCATTTGATGCACACCCCAGGAAGGAGAGCCAAGTGCGGCAGCTTGCATGGGTAGGCGATGGTGTGTGGGTCTCCATTCGTTTGGATTCCACACTCCGTCTCTATCATGCACACACTTATCAGCATCTACAGGATGTGGACATCGAGCCTTATGTAAGCAAGATGTTAGGTAAGCTTCCAAAGCATTTTATTTTTTGCCAGTTAAAGAAAGTGCTTTATTTTTAGATGGTCTCAAGAGTTGAGTAGAACCAATAAATGAGTTATCACTGGAAATGTCAGGCAGATGCCACATCTAACCTGTCATTAGTGGGATCAGTGTCTCCTCTCTTATTACCCATATCTAACCTATCATGGGAAACTGTCACATCAGCCTCCAAAAATACCTTAAATTAGCTAATTTCTTTCCCACTGTCATTATCCCTGTAGACCAGGCCACCATGCTTTCCCCACTGGATAGCCATGAACCTCCTAACTGGTCTCCCTGATTTCACTCCAGTCTGTTCTCTGCATAATAACCAATGTGCAGATCACCGTGTACTTCCACTTACATAATGCCGGCCATTTTGAGAACATTCCTGCCTTTAGATGGGGTGACATTGTATGATGGGACCAGAAGAATCTGAGTGGGCTGGATCTCTCTCCTCCCCAACTCTGTTCTACCCACACTGACCCATACTCAAGATCCTTTGCACATCAGGGCCCTCACAGGTACTGTGTCCTCCACCTGAGAAGTTCTTCTTGGTCCCTTTTTACTTGGCTTTCAGACCATGGCTTCCATGTCACATTCAGAAGAGACCTGTTCTTATCCTCTTACACTTTTTCTTCATGGGCCTGTCACTGTGGTTGCACTGGCATTATGATCCTTGTTTACCATCTCTCTCCCCCGCAGACCATAAGCCCCATGAAGGATAGGGACTATTTCTGGCTGTTCCTTGTTGTATCCTGAGCTCCTAATGCAGAGCTATACAGGCTATTAGGGATACCGTAAACAATTCCTTTATAAAAAGAACTTGAACTGCATCAGTAGTTTTTAACCTTTTTAGGGTCTTTGCCCTCAGAAAATGATAGCTGTTGTGCTGTCCCTGGAGTCAGACATATGTGCACATAGACTGATTTCAGGGATAGACCTTGACCAGAGGTGAAATATCTCTGCCTTAGGCTGAATAACACTGCAGTTCTATAATCGGGCTCCCAGCTCTTACAAGTAGAACTGATGAGTAACTAAATGCTATTTGTCTTAAATGTATTCTCTGTTTAATAATTTTGCCTTTCAAATACCAGAAAATAAAATCAGTTTAAAAATTCCCTTGAAATTAAAAAAAAGCATCCATTCTCTCTAAATTATATGCCTACATTTTCCTAAAATTTCTGAACTGATATCAAACCTAAATATGTGAACAAGGAAAGAGTGTAGGTTTTGTTAGCAAAGATCGTTTTTATCTAGTCAAAGAAACTTAAGGCAAACCAGAACTCTTTCAGCTTATATAATTGAAGGACATTTAATTCTCCAATTTAGTAACCACTGTTCTTGTCAAGGGTTTTATGTTTTCTGTATTGTTTTGGTTTGGTTTTGCAGCTCCCTCATTAAATCCTGTGCCATATTTCCTGGTCCACATTACCTTTCTCTGAATGCTAATGTAATGCCAGCCACATTTAGAATTTTCTTTCCCATTAACCATGAATTGTCAGATAGGTGATAAAGCCAAATGAGAATTTACCTTCCAGCTAGCTCTGGACATTTTCTCTGTGTTATGTTAATCCAGCTACTCTGAGGGATCTGGAACCTAAAACATTGTCTGTTCTGGTTTCTCAATAAGATGCTTTCTCCCCATGTACAGGTACCGGAAAACTGGGCTTCTCATTTGTGAGGATCACAGCTCTTATGGTGTCTTGCAATCGTTTGTGGGTGGGGACAGGAAATGGTGTCATTATCTCCATCCCATTGACAGAAAGTAAGTATCTTTTCACCTGTCACAGTTACAGGGAACACTGGTGTCCAGAATTCAGGCAGAAGGAATTGTTTTGGTATTGGCAGCTCTATGGCCATTCAAAAGATCAAGCTGGTGGCAAAGATCTAACTGTTGTTCCTTCACTCTTGTTATGAAACCTGTGAACTGTAGTGAATAACTTTTCATCTATCAGGACCAATATTTATAATTAAAAGATTTTCATCCTGGAAAAGCTCTTTTTCTGAATTCAGGAATCACAGTCTATGTCATCTTTTAAATAAAGGTTGAGGTCCATTTTCTTTTCCACTCTATTACACCAATATCCAGAAACACATCCTAGTTTTTCACGTCTCCCTGGCAGTTTAGGATATTCCATTTGGCTTATGTAGGCTTTAGGAAAAGTTGGGGGAAAAGGTTTTCAGGAGTTCAGCAAGCCTTTCTTTATGCTGAAGGACAAGTCATCTATCCTGTATTTGAAAAGAATGTGAACAAAGTGTACATTGTATGTTTTTTATATTATGTTCCATTATTTATTTTGTGAACAAAGTATGCATTGTCTGTTTCCCACATTATATTGCATTACATTGATCATTCATTAAATAATTGTTTTTGTGTTGCAAAATTCATGGGCAGGGAATGGTTTAAATACAAGTGCCATAAGTCCATAAAGTAAGTTTAATAACTAAATGCCTCAGAATTGCCCTACCTTTTTTCAGGAGAAAGAGAGGAAGATGAGTATCTCTGGAAGGTGGTATATCTGGAGCCTTTAAAGAACCTAAATTCTCAATCCCAGCTGACTTTTTTATAATCATAAATTATAAAAATGGTTTAGACCACTCACATCCTAAGATGATGTCAGGATCTCAGAATTTATTTCACTTTATGAAAGAAGTGAATGGAATTTCTTAAAGAATAAGGGAAAATATTAGCATTTAGGAATTGCTCCCCATTAAGTTCTTACTAAATTATAAAGCACTGAAATGCTTTATATTAAGAAAAATAAAATTACAGTATTAAATTGTACTTTTTTTCAGCAGAGATATTCTATAGTGGCTTTGGTAAGAATTTTGAGCGTTACTTGGTATTGTACCAAGTTGGCTTTTGTTAGGACCTTTGGGTGCCCAGTTGCCATATGGAAGACACTGAGAGTGATGGCTCATAGTAATTCTCCTCCTCCCTGTCATGCACCTCTCCATGTCCCCTCTCCTCCTCTCTCACTTCAGCTGTAATCCTCCACCAGGGACGTTTACTGGGGCTGAGGGGTAAGTGCAGATCCTGAACCAACTCTTCTGGCTTCTCATAGCCACTGTGAGGCTGTTCTCACACCTCTAGATACCCTCTTGAATGTTCCTAAATGTCATCCACTTGCAGTCACCGCATCGCAGCAGGTGTTTTGTTTTTGTTTTTGATGTCTGTTCATTGGCCACCAAACTACTGCTCAGCAGCTTAGTCTATTGATCATCTTTTGTTGCAGCTGAACTTTCTTTCAGACTTCTTTCCTTGCAATAAAAACACATCTCTTAAAACTGTCATTAATCTACATTGTTTACTCTTGTTACCAATCGTGTTCCTTTCATTCACTTACTGGCCTATGGAATGGGGATGTTTTGTGAGTCTGGTCATTCTAAAATAATCTGCCAAACCACAAGTCTGGTGCAAATAAAAGCTGCTCTATTGTAGTGGCTGGATAAAGCTTTGTACCCCCACCTCAAGGGCAATATTCTTACCACAAGGGCAGAAAAAGCAAAAGATAACCTATAAAAATTTTATTTAAAAATATACCCATTTACTTTAAGCTATATAACTGGTTAATTTTCTAAAATGAGGATTAAAAAACAAAATCAAACAGACATAACTTAAGATTCAAATCTGTTTTCTTTTGTTAACTAAAGTGACTTTTTAAAGAAGAAAAAGAGGGGAGTTCCCTGGTGGTGTAGTAGCTTAAGGCTTCAGCACTGGTGCTGTCAACGCTGCAGCCTGGGTTCGATTCCCAGCCAGGGAACTACCCACATACAAAAAAAAAAAAAAAAAAAGAAGAAGGAAAAAAAATAAAGAAGCAATAGATGTGTTTAAAAAGTAAGCGTAGTTATTGCTAGACTGGCAAACTCCCCTGCTCCATTTACTGAGGTACTTAAAAGTAACTAGCATGCTATGTATCTTTTTTTTCCAGCTTTGTCTTGAATTGGCATTGCTGCCTTTGTTTTATCTCAACTGGCTGTAGCTTTTTAGATAATATCGTAAGGATTAACCAGTAACCTCTTGGCATCATCACTGTTTTCTAGTGGAAAATACTTGGTATTTGGCTTTTCTATTGCAGCAAATAAAACCTCAGGAGCACCGGGAAATCGTCCTGGAAGTGTGATTCGCGTATATGGTGATGAAAACAGCGATAAAGTGACTCCAGGGACATTTATACCCTATTGTTCCATGGCACATGCACAGCTTTGCTTCCATGGGCATCGGGATGCTGTGAAATTCTTTGTGGCGGTCCCAGGTGAGGTAGATTATTCTGTTGAGAAGTTGTATGTAATTGTCTCTGTTCTGTCCCTTGGGTCCACTACGTACTCTAATGCTAAGTACTGGGATTGGAGATCATTCCAGTGTAATATATGAAAAGTTCTATAATGGAGCTATGAATAAAATGCTGTATGGATATTTGAATGAAGTTGTTTTGGAATTTCTCCTGCACCCCCCAAAACTACATTTTTATTTTTAATTTAAGAGATCTGCTTACTTCTGAAAAGCAATGCTATTACTTTGTAACCACTGAGTACCAAAAATGGTCTTGGCCTAGTAAAGGAGATCACTGGAAAGAAGCCCGTGTCATCAAGGCAGTGTTCAAGGGGGAGATGGAGAATGTGCTTTGGTACCTCCATCGGTGTTGTGGCAAAGATCAGTGCGAGGAGCCTAGGGGTCTGGGCCTGCCACCTTGCCACTTGCCTTGTTACCTTGAGCAAGTCGCTTAACCTCTGAGATGCATTTCCTTATTTTCCTTAAGTGGGTCCAATTAACGTCTTCTCTCTGCTGACCTCATTTGTTAATAAATGTGCTTTGAGAACTGTAAAGTACCATCCAGATGAAAATGCTCTGAATATCGAGAATATGAAAATGATGTTACTGACTCATGTTTTGAAATTTTTCCCCCATAAGAGGCAAGTTTAGGAGTTAGACAAAGTTCAGATCTGATTTTGCCACACCAACTAACATTGGACATAGTGTCTGCATGTATTAGGGTTCTTCAAAGAGAACTCGTGTGTGTGTGTGTGTGTGTGTGTGTGTGTGTAAGAGAGATGGGAGGGATATTTTGATTGATTGATTTAATTTAAGGAATTGGCTCTTGTGGTTATGAGGGCTGACAAGTATGCAATCTGCAGGACTGGCTGGAAGACTGGAGACCCAAGAAAGAGGTGACAGTGTAGCTCGAGTCCAAAAGCATTCTGGAGGCAGAATTCCCTCCTTTTTGCGGGGACCTATGTTGTTTTTCTGAAGACCCTCAGTTGATTGGATGACGCCCACCCACATTATGGAGAGTAATCTGTTTTCCTCAAAGTCCACTCATTTAAATGTTAATCATATCTAAAAAATACCTTGATATTAATATCTAGACTGTAGTTTGACCAGATATCTGGGCACCATAGTCTAGCCAGAAGTTGGCACAGAAAATTAACCATCACACTCATTTTCCCAAGGGTGTTCCAAAGATGAGATGATTAGTATACGCAGTGCAGGGGTGGCCCCTGGTACCCTAGTTGCTCAGTATTCTTAGCAACATGGTAGTGAGCTTCCTGAGACATACAACTTGTCTTTTGTATAGTTATTTCCTTAGGGTAAAGTCCTAGAAATGGAATTGCTGGTAATAGTGTTTTCTTGCTTTAAAAAAAAAAAAAAAGTCATAGAGTCCCCTCGGAGTCTACTTTACATTCTCAATCCTGTTCCCTTCCCTTTCTGACTCCATCCGTAACCATTCCCCTAAAGATGACATGTATCCTCCTGGCCATGTTTTTATATTTTCACTACATTTGCCCATATCAATAAAAAATGTATTAAATTTAACTTAAATATTATGTTACATTTATATTCAACTTCTCATTTTTTGAGATTTAGGTTTATACACAGAAATGTGGCTCACTCATTAATTACGTTATTCTAGTATCTACATGATGTGCTACAGTTTCTTCAGCTCCTCGTTGACGGACCTCCAGGATTCTTTCTCCCTTTCTCCTTCACTATTAAAGATAATACTGCTCCCAGATCTTTTCATGCATATGGGAAAGACTTCTCTGTTGTGTATAAATCCAGAAGTAGAGCTGGCAATATTGTTTGTTGGCATTTGTCCCTAAGGATTAAACATGAGGTCGGCCTTACCATAGCACTGTGCTCTTGCTTTTGTGGCACAACTAACTGGTCTGCTAACAGTCCTCTGTACCAGCCTGTTTCTTCCAGAGTATAACTCAGAAATGCATGAAGGAGATACTGTGGGACGAAATCAAACTGTCCTGTCCACTGTCAACAAAAACTAACTTTTTAAAGTGTGTAGCATCATAAGACTGTGTCCTGCTGTCTCCTGGAGGCATGGTCTGTGTAGTTTGACTGAAGGACAGCAGACTGTGGCAAGAAGAAACAGATACCCCACAGTCGAAGCTTTCTAAGAGGGATGTCATAGAGATTATAGTGGGAATAATATTTGGTTTCTCTCTACCGTTTTAAGCTCAAGGATTCTACCTTAGGACTTAAACTTTAGAGCAAAGGACACATTTACCAGTAATTTTACTTGCATAATCTAAATTTAAAATAAGATGTACTTTTCTTAAATATGAGAGGATTTGAAATAAATGTAAATATTAATTAGGAACACCCAAACTCAGAAGGCTTAAACTGAATATTTTTCTCAGTCTTTTACACAAAAACCCACATGTACCCTCTCAGGAGAGAGCTTTCCACTGTCCCCCAGATCAAAAGATATAGATTGTAAAAGTCTTAAACAGGCAGCTAAGACCAGCCTGGCCAGAAACAGATTTCATACTGATATTTAGTCCTATATCTGCTTTGGTGCAAAATAGCTTCACTTAGATTTTTCAAATTGGACCTTTATGGTTGTGCAGAGGCTTCCAGTCTCTGGTTATATTAGATTATACTTACTTTTTTGTTCAGCTTTCTGAAAATACTCAGAAAAAATGAGTGTCCCACCCCAATCTGCAACATTGATTTGTGACCCTGTATAAATAGGTCAAGTCGTCAGCCCACAAAGTGGCAGTAGTGGCACAGATCTAACAGGTGACAAAGCAGGGACATCTGCACAGGAGCCTGGCAACCAGACGCCTTTGAAGTCTATGCTTGTCATCAGTGGAGGAGAGGGCTACATTGACTTCCGGATGGGTAAGTCAGAGGTTCTGCAAGCCCAGTGTCCGCTGGGATCTTGGCTCGGAGTTTTACCCACAGTAGACGCTGATAGGTGATTTCTAGGAGGTTTTCTTTGAATTCATTACTTGGAAAAGAACTTCATATTTCCCTTCTTCCCTTCCAGCCTTCTTTTATTCCATCAAAGTGTATTTGTTTGCAGGAGCACTAGAAAATATCAGGGTTTGTCAGATATTAAGGTATTTATGAAGAGCATAAGACGTGGGGTCAGAAGGCCTTGGCCGATTCATTCAGCCTCCCAGGACCTTAGTTTCCTCACCTGCAAAGTCGATAAATAAAAATATAAAGTATTGTTTTTATCAAAACTGATTTCATTTGTTTATTTTCTCACCTTTTAAACATTGGCTGTTTGCCCATCAGCCTTAAGCTCGGGGTACAGAAACAAATCATATGTCTCCTTTCAATAAATTATAAACCAGTATGGAGATAGAAGTGTATCAATAAACGGCAGTGTTAGAATGCTCTAATGGAGAAAGGGCAAGGAGAGAAGGAAGTCCAGAAATGATGCTCGAGGTGACTCAACACCAAATGGTATTGGTCTAAACATTGGGTGAGGGAGTGGGATGGGAAGGCTTGGGTTGAGGGTTGCCATTCCAAAGTAAGAGAATAATTTGACCAAAGGTTTAGAAATGTGAAAACTACCTTAATTGAAGGAAAACTATTTGAAAGTGACTAGAGCATAGAGTAAGAAGTCCACATTTGACTGGAAGTAAGTGCAGAAAGGGAGGGAGGGGCTAGATTATGGAAGGCCTATATATACCAAAGTAAGGAGTTTGCATTTTTATCTTCAATACAAAGGAAAACTGTTGGAGGTTTTTAAATAGAAGAACAATGTGATTAGAGTTGTGTGGAAGCTAAGACTAGGGACAGGGAAACGAGTTAAGAAAAAGTGAGTAACTGAGTAAGGTAGTACCAGCAGCCAAAACAGCATGATGTGAAACTGGTCTAAGTGCAGTCCTGCATCCCATAATGACCTCAGAAATGCGCTGTGAGGGGATTACTACACAGCTGGGCTGTACAGTATAGCCCGTGACTGCTAGTTACAAGCCCGTGCAGCGTGTTACTGTACAGAACAGTATGAAATTAAATCTAGCACAAGAGAAAATGATGCATTTAAGTAAGACACAAGATGTGTGAGACTGCTGCTGGTAACACAGCATACTGTTTTACAACAAACATGTTTAAATAAGTTGAAAGAATAAACTCTAAAATAATTAAAAATGTAGTATAGTAAATACACAAACCAGTAACAGTTGTTTATTAACATTACCAAGTATTACGTCCTGTACAGAATTGTCTGGGTGACGCTTTATATGACCGCCAGTGCAGTGCATGTACACCAGCATCACCACAAACACATGAGTAATGCATTGCGCTATGACATCACTAGGCAATAGGAATTTTTCAGGACCATTAGAATATTATGGGACCATTGTGCTTGTAATAGGATGTAGGGAAAGAGGGAGCAATTCATTTCCTCAGAGATGAGGTAAGAAGATTCTGTTTTTAAAAATTACCCTGTTTCCTAAGGTCTCTATATCCTACTTCTTTAATCCATTAGAAATACGGGACTGTTGGGATCAGTTTTTCATTGTTAATACAAGGGCTGTCTAAAAATTAGTCAGCCATGTAATATGAAAAATAGAGGCATTTATGGCTGGATTTTTTTTTTTTCTGGACAACCCTCATACATTATAGGAAATGAAAAAGGAAAAGAAACAAAAACAGATCAAATTGAAATTTTTAAAAGCACATTTACTACTAAAATTAACCTGTGCTTTAAGACAAGTTTATTTTTCAGGTTGGGTTAACTACAGATACCAACAAACCTGGTTAAGCAATTTCTATGCTATTTGCAGAATCCACAATGGAAGGAATTTTTAGTGAAAATGGAAAAACCACATAGAGGTTTTATTAACATAATATACTTTATATGGTTCCAGTTGCCATATTGCACTCAAAAAAGGCTCCAAAAAAATCACCCTAGCCAAATGAAGTCTCTTTAAAAGGGGTCAGAAGGCACGGTGGCAAGATTGTGAACTTAAATGTCAGAACTTGTAGTGTGAAAATGAATTAACCTTTTCAGAAATCAGAGAAAATTCTGATTCATGGCATTCCTTTTACTGTGTTGTCTGCAACAGGAGTCAGACAAGTTTTGTGCATGCTAATTGTGCACTGACTGTGTCCATCATGCGTGATGGACATCAGCCTGCATATATCGTGCTCTGCCTAACTTGAATCTCCTTATCATCCTCCAGGTGATGAAGGTGGAGAATCAGAACTTCTTGGAGAGGATCTTCCACTTGAACCTTCTGTTGCCAAAGCAGAAAGGAGTCACTTGATAGTGTGGCAAGTGATGTACGGCAGTGAGTGAGCCCGTGGGACACAGGTGGAGACGTAGAAACCGTCTCTTCTGCATGGTTTCTTTTCTCTTTTCCTCTTTATTTAATGCTCGCTTTGTGAAATACGTTTCACCACATGATGTGTGAGCATTGTTTTCCTGTTAACTTTACATTACAAAATCTGTCTTACCGTAACAATGCAGGCACTAGGTGTGTTACTGCACCAGTGTTATAGGCAATTTCAGTATGTTATGAACAAATCAAAGTATGTTTACTTTCTGCAAACTGGTGAATTAGAGAAAGCAATCCAGATGTGGTTAATTCTGCCACAGCTAATGTCACATCATTTGATGGGGTCATTTTTAGCTGTCACTAATAATGGAATTAATGGAAACACTTGATAAATGAAACTACAGTAATAAAGTTTTCCCCAATGTATTATAAAATTGACATAAACTGATATCAGGTGGATTAGCAGAATTTATTAGTCCTGAGAGGCCTAAAAACTAACTGTAAATTACTTTAATTTTCACTTTCAAATCTGACAAATCTTGTTTATATGGTATATAAAACTTTGTTTTCATCAGATTTGGGGGGTTTTATATGAAAGAAATTAAGACTACACTATTTAAATAAAAGTTTCCTGTTTCAGACTTATTAGAGCTCTAAACTTTATGAGGCTGGCTTCTCTGAATATTCTGATTTTTTTTTTTTTTTTTTTTTGAGACTAGTTTCACTCATTTTCATACTGACATGTCTGAAAGGTTTATACTCATAAGGCTTAGAAGATAAGCATCAGCAACGGGAAGATTTTTTAAAAGGAAATAGTATTTTGGATTCCTTGTACCAGCAGATGGTGGTAGCTGGTTTTTTACATTTTTCCATGTAAAAAATTCATCTGTTTACCAGTTGTTTTCGGACTGCTCTTACCAGTTAGTAAGAGTAAAGCTGTAGTGGTGATGGAGCGTGGCCTAACTAACTGAATGAGGGATTAGATTAGAAATGGTATTTTCTCTTCTGTATAAAACTGCAGAACAGCTTGTACTTGATATTTTGTATGTAAATGACACATTTGAGCTTTTATGCCCTGTTGAGATTAAAATGTCATCTTCAAAGAGGAAAAGTATGAAAGGGAAATAGGCAAAGCCAAGATACCATAGAGTAAAAGTTAACATGACATCTTTTCACTCACAATGCCCATTTAAAAAATAGAGTCTAGGCTTAATTTCCTTGTCTAATAAGTTTTTAAAAAACCATTATACTGCAATTTTTTCTCTCAAGCTTCTTGAAAAATGTGTGATTTACCATTTCTTACACATTACTTTAAGGAAAGCTAAGTATAAATTTAAGTGCTATTTTATAAAAAAATATAAACGTATTGGATAAAGATCCCCTTATGAAGGACTACTTCGAGAAAAGAAAGCAAACACCGGTCTCAGATTGTTTAAGCATTCTTAAGTACCAGGAATTTCTTTTTATGAATTGTAAAAAACATACATGTCTTTTAAGCATATACAGGATTAGGCTAGATGAATAAAATACATCAGATTTAATGAGCTGGAGGAGGCCTTCGGAGGGGCTGACCAGACGTACCATTTTAAACGGGACAGAAAACCTAGATATTGTCCCACTTCACACAGTACATATGATCAGCCTACTGACACCTTGAATGTAGCCCAGGGAGACTAGGCCGACCATACGTACGTACCGTTTGAAATGGGACAGGACCATTGTTTTCTTTCCTGCTTAAAACTGTATGTCTGGTCAGCCTTCCTTTGGATCCATTTGGCCACATGTGTCTGTAAGCACACTGTGTACACAGTAAAACTGTGGCTACTTTCGATGGCTAGAAGAAAAAAAATTTTGGTAAAAGTTGTATTAAAAGGATAATTTTTTGCTTGAGTTATGAACTTTGCTTCAGGGCACCAAAACTTAGGCCACTTTTCCATAAATCATAAACCATGTTCTTATTTTAAATCTGAGTCTTTTTTGGGGATACCTTAAAAACCCACCTTCTGGGGGGTTCGTTTCCTGGTGGAGTGGTGGCTGGGCTTTGGCGCGCTCACTCCCATAGCCTGGGTTCTGTCCCCGCTCAGGGAACGAACCAAAAAAAAATAAACCTACATTCTTTAACATATTGGGGATTGTTATATAAATTCACAAAAATGAGATACAAGTGTTTAAAAATTTTAATACCAATAAGTAAATATCCCAGTGTCATACCCCATTTGCTATTCAGTCTTTCACAGTTTGTATGATTGAATATAATTTAGGAAGTCAGGAGTTAAAGATGAGAAATGCAAACAAACACTTTACAGTGGTTGTATTGTTCCTTTTACTTACTGGCTTTAACTTAAGGAATATCGACGTGTAGTTATTTTGTCTAAAACTGTGGCCCTGTTAATTAACTTCAGGGACTAGCCAGAGTCCAAAAATGCCTGTACAATTTGTTTTAAGGGCTTGTCCTCATGTTTGTAATTTCAGTTAAATATTTTCTACAAATTGCTTTACTTCCCTCTTTTTCCTAATAACAGGTTTATATTCTAGTAACGTTCACTTTGGTCAAGGAGGCAACCTTTGGAAGAAAATACCAACATGTAAGCTTCTGGCAGGCGTCCAGGTGGTTGGTATAAACTGCCTGTAGCTAGCACATCACAGGCAGAGAAGAGGATTGAGTACCTCAGGTTGGTCTCTCCATGTAAAAAACAATTTACTCCTATTGGAAGAAATAAGGGAGACCTGAGAATTTTCTCTCTTTGTTACGCCTGGGTTACTAGGAGGTTGAACCATGTAAAATTGCTAATGTTTGACCACTGCTGATCTACAAAAGTGGCAGCATCATATACATCAGCCAAACACTAGTAAATGCAGAGTGAAGTCCCTGTGAGGCAAAGGGAGAATATTCTCTAGGAACTCAATTTTTAAAGGTCTTCCTATATTTGAGAACAGACTCTTTAACAATGGCTGCCTTAGAAACAAAACAAAGGAAAACAATGGTCTCAAAATATGAACTGGCCTAAAGAACATGTGGGGCAACTGCTATGGAACTGAGTATTTATTTCCTTGTGAGTATTATGACCGTTACCAAAGGACTCAACCAGATTTAGGGCTCTTAACTGATCATGTTGAGAAAGGGACTCGTTGGTCCTAGTTTGTAACATGGGAAGAGTAGAGAAGAGAAAATTAAATGTGGAAGTCATAAATGCTTTTCTAACAGGGTTATGCTGTTTTATAACACAAAATGTCTTTTTCTTTTTCTTTAAAAAATTATGTTTTTATTATTAATGTTGTCAGACATTTCTCAGTATTTGAATATATTTTAACCATTTTATGTTCTGAATTTGTGTTTTGTCTTAGACATTTTATCCAGAATTTTACTTGCCTCTGTAATCTGAATAATGAGTTCTAGAGTGTCCTACTTGCTGTCTCTTAGAGGCTGAAGCTTCATTTCTATGAGCAAAAAGCTCATTTAGCAATGTAGTTATTTCAGTATTTATTTCTATTATGGAATCCCTGGGATTCGGAATGTAACTTTGTACATGAAATATATATAAATATGTATATGAAACATGTATCAAGTCCAGTGTATTTTGTTCTGCTTTTGCCTTTCCTAAGGGTCTAAACTTGCATCAAACATGTTTCTGAGGGACTGTTGCCATTTGTCACTAGCTGAAGGTGAGCCGTTGTGAATACATGAAGAACATGTCTACTTGGCTCACTTGTTCACATGAGATATGAGTCATAGACCATAGGGCTTTTTGGAAATGTGGGTGTGCTGAGTAACAACCCACACATGATACTAAGGCATGCCATTTGCCGGATTGCTCAGTAACGAGAGGCAGGCTGCAATGTAGATGTTAATGATATGGTATGCTTATTTGTGATCCATGTGTTTGGGAGAGACTGAAAGGAAGGATGATTATAAAACGAATCATGCGGTAGCACAATGTGCAGTGGTATTTAGACTAATCCAGTGTATTTTGTTGACAAGAAATGTGGGTTTCTGACATGACAGTAAAAGTAGCCCTGGTTGGCATGTAAATAGGACAGTTCACTACATGAAGGCACAGCCGTCTAGTCAGTGCGGTTGGGTGCTCTAAAATATAATTAATGGCCTGGCTCATTCCTACTTTATATAGGACCTTACCCAACTGCTCCTTAGTCCTCTGGACCCTGCCAGGTCATTGTTTTGGAAACTGAGTCACTCTTGGCAGCCTCATTCGGTCATCTTCCTGATCCAGCCAGTCTCTAGTGAAATGCACGGGACAGGAAATGTGCATGTCAGTTGCGCTGGGGAACACGACAGGAGTGCTGTCCTCACAACTGCCACTGCAGCCTCTGCAGTCCCACCCAGCGGCGAAACCCTTTTTCACATCTTCGTGAAGTCCCCACATTCCTCCTCAGCCACCCCCAGGCATCTCCTGTTCAGTGTACGCTCGAGAGCCCTACACAAAAAGGCAGAAACTTGTTTTAGCAGTGGCCAATTTGTCAGAAAAGGTTTTGTAGTTAGGGGACTTTTCAGAATGCCTGAAGCAGTCAGTGATGACTACAATTTAGTTTTAAACTCACTTCTTTATAGAGTCACAGGGTTATAATGGCAAAGAAGGCTGTAGACCTATCCAGGCTCTGCCCCTGCGGTGACAATAGGCAAGTCTAACATAGCACCCCAAAAACACCCAGAAAGGCATGCAATTCCACCCTAGACCTCCTGAATCGGCTCCCCCTTATGGGCTCTGAACCCAGGCATCTGTGAAGCGTCCTCGGTAAGTGTGATGTGTGCTTAGGATGAGGAGCACGACTTTTACGTCTTCGGACCATAGTTCTCTCTTGTGTTACAGGAGGGTGGTTTATCCAGGTGATCTGTAAAAGAATCCTAGCTCCAATCATCTCTGCTTCTGTGACTCTGGCTCTGATTTGCCTCACTGTGTTGTACGTATAGATAACCGACCGTCCCGGCTTGCAGATCTGGGGTTGCCAGTCCATGAGGCCCAGGTATCTGGGGGGTGGGATTTGATTACTTAGAATTTCCAGTTTACCAGAACCACACTGTACAAAAGGAGCCAGATGGTTTAGCGCCTTGCTTTTATGTCCAGGCTCCCACCCACAGAAGAAAAGTCATAATGATTTGATTTGAGGCCTCAAAAGGAGAGGTGCACCAACAAACCCCAGCGCAGGCCCTGCCACGTTGCATAAAAGCTGCAGTTCTCCACCCAGCCACGGGAGGGCAGTGTGGCTGGAATCAACCCGGAACTCTCCAGAACGAAATTATTTCTCCTCTCCTCTAAAGACTCTCATGGGAGTTCCCTGGTGGTGTAGTGGCTTAAGGCTTCGGCGCTGGCGCTGTCAGTGCTGCGGCCTGGGTTCGATTCCCAGCCAGGGAAATACCCACATACCAAAAATAAATAAATAAAGACGATCATGCACGCGCGTGGGAACACGGTTACCCCTGGTGATGCTGATGCTTGCATTGGGAACAGCTGCTGAAGAGCAACCTACGAGAAGCCCAGCTGGATTCCCAAACATCTGTGTTCCAGGAGTGCGGGCACATGGGGACCTTCCCGGAGGCTCAACCCAGTGCTCTTTCCTTTTTGATTCATGGATAATTGAAGCTTAGGATACTTTGAACTTACTGCTACATTAAAAGATTAAAGAGTATTTCATCTCGCATTCTCTCGGTAAGGCTATATTTTCATAGGGAAAAAAGCCATAACCCTTTAGTTGTTCTCATGACTAGCTTGCATTTGCATAACATCTAATAGTTGTCTCAGAGTATTTACTCGGATAAGTTCAAAGGTGGTTCTCAGGTGGTGTAGAGGCCTGGTCATACAAGTAGGAGGGGACTTGATCCCTGGTACACAGGTCCAGCTGAGATGAGCAAAGGCACAGGGTCCTCACTGGGGGGCCGAATGAACAGGTTAACTACAGGCTACTGCAGGTGTGTTAGGGAAGGCACCAGCTCTCAGGTTAGAGCAGTGGTTCTCAGCCTTCCTAAGGCCGTGTGTGAGGATGAGTAAGAACATCCTCAAGGAGATTAGGATAGGAGAGGGAAGGAGACATGGAAATGGTGGAGCCTAATTAAGTGTTAGGACTATATGTTAGAAGCAGTGGTTGAACATGTGGTGTTAGTATGGTGTCTGCTTTGGCTACTTTGTAATGTAAAAACGAGAAAAAACTGTCTTCCGTGCTTACTTAATGCAGAAGATTCTTTTTAATATTTCTAGTCTAATTGTCTGCCCCAATTCTAGACCTTGTCTGCCCTGAAAGAACTGTTAGGACTGTGGTCCTGTCTTTCAAAGAATACCATTCTCTATTGCCCGACCCCTCCTCGATTTAAGGAAAAGGAGTGTTCCCTGAAAATTAAACACAGGAGGCTACCCATATTCTCTTTTGCATCTAAGAGTTCATTTTACTCCTGTGCAGGCACACTAAGGGACATATAGAAGCATGAAAATAGTGGTAAGTTTGACGTTTTTGGATGCCATTAAATACTTAGTATCTGATGCTCATAATACTTTATGATAAGAATTAAACTCCCAGTCACTGCATATAAATGGGTAGAGAACTAAAGACAGTATTAACATAGATTCACAATAGTGTGGAATGGTGACAAGAGGGTTATATGCTTTCTACATGATTAAAAGGTTTAGCATTATTCTGACCAAGCAAGGACTCAAACCTGCATCTGTTAACAATCAGTGCAGGGCATCTTAGATGCAGAGAAGCCCAAAGAGGGTGGGGCAGTCCTTCAAAAATTTGAATTTCCCCATCAGGAGTATTACAATCATGATACTCGAAGGATTATTGGAAAGGTTAAATGAGATAATGTACGACTCAATAGTAAACAAATATTTGTATCCTTCCCCCAGTGAGGCCGCAGTTCCTTTGCCGATCCCTTTTTCATCAAGCTTGCTTTTCCTTACCTTTGGCTTGCCTTTTGCTGCATTTTAGCCTGTTGTGCTACTGTGGAAAAAGGCTTTTGTAGGCAATTCACATCTCTGTTTTGGAGAGATTGCCTGGAGGTGTAAGTAAGGAACTAGATGCAAAAGTTGGGCATTTTTCTTACCAGAGAAAACAGTATTCATTCTTAGAGGTGTCTCAAGCATTTGCCCTTTCTGGGGGAGCCTGGCTGGAGATGAGCAGAAACTGAGCAGAAGCCTCTAGGCACCTTGGCTGACCTAGAGACCAGTCCTGGGCTTTACCCACCTGAGAGCTTATCAGACCATCCTGCCCCATATTAAGGCCATGTTTCTGGGGCCCCAAGGTGACAGCCCTTTCTTCCAAAGACCCTATGTTGTGAGCCTGAAGTCAGCATCTCAAAAATCAAGTCATGATAAAGAATCAGGTTCTGGTCCCTCCCTGCCACTGAGCCATCAAAAGTCAGCTCCTCTCTCTCTGGACCCTCAGCTCTCCTTGTCTGGAAAAGCCGGGCTCAGGTGAATGCTAAAGCTACTTCCTGGGTGGCATGGACTGGTGGCCTTCACACCCAGCCAGATCCTTAATGGAGGGTGTATCATCAGACAAAGCAGCTGCTTTGTCCAAGGCACCAGTTTGTCCCTGAGGCTTCACCACCATGAATGGGAGGATTATGTCTTACTTAGGAGGAGAGACACTGTTGGGCTCCCTGAGTCCTGCACTTCCCTTCAGTGTCCATCTTTGTCCTTCTTGAACCTGGGAAGAAGTCTCCAAAAGTCTACTGATGATGGCAGCTGAGCCTTGAGAGCGCTTCTCCCTAGGGCCCTTTGCTATCACTTGAGGGGGAAAGAAAGGCTGAGAGGTGACAATTAGGGAGATCCTTGGCTTCCCACTACCACATCCTTCCCTAGCAGAAAAGTGGGGGTGGAGGAGTGGGGCAACTGGAACACAAGGTGGCGCTGTGTTGGCATTAGCACCCAAACACTGCCAGCCCCTGCCCCCGCCTTCTCGCTGCTGTCTTCCCAGCAAGGCACGCCAAACCCAATCAAGGAGGGTGCCTAGCGGGGGTCTGATTGTACAGATAAGGCCAACTAGTTCACTTTGCGAACAAGCAAGCTGAGGCCCCCAGCTGCTGTTATCTCACAAGGGAAATCGGACTAGAACTCTTGACTTGGTTCAGTGCTCCTTTGGCTACGCTACCTCTAGATTCTCATAGCCCTGAGTTCTCCTCACTCCTTCCATTCACCAGGGGCAAGGAAGAAACACCTTTTCTCGACCTCGTCACCAAGGCAGCTTAGAGCCCAGGGACCCAAAGGGAGGCAGGTGGTCCAGAGCCTGGAACCACTGCTAAAGTGAGCAGGGATTGATAGGGACAAGAGAAACATCAGCCCAGGGCATTAAAGAAGGGGATTTGTGAAACCCTCTCCACCCCCAGTTTCTGGTCTTAGAAGTTACAGAGGAATTTCTTGCTGCAGCCACCTCTGAACAAGGCTAAAGGAAATGTCACGGAATCAGCTTAGTGACTTGCTTCAGTAGAAACGTCATCCAAGGCCGATAATAAATAGGAGTTACATAACATGGCAGGTCACAGCACTAACTAAGTCCTTTATAGGCCATCAATCCACTTTATTTCCTGGATTTTATAAATGCTGCCAAAAATGAAAAAGGAGGCGGTGAGGATTAGAGGGAGAGAAGCGATGTGACTGGAATAAACCTCCAAGTCCATTCTCCAGTCGCCTCTCACGCACATGGCCACGGCAGCTGACTACTGGGGAGGGGCGGGGGGCTCGCTGAATTCTAGTGCATCCACACACTCCGGGTCTTTGCCCAGGAAACTTGGACCCCTGCACGCTGCTCTGAGTAGCCAGGAGCTTGTGGCTGTCACGATCTCTCTGGCCCTCAGTTTTGTATTCTGTAAAAGGACAAATTGGAGTCGATGAGTGCTGGGATCCCTTTCCACCCCATGATTTGAAACATTAGGAGTGAAAGAGTGGAGATTAGAGCTTGTTACCCGACCCCATCACCAGAGTTAGTTGCAAGACGCTGTTGCATTCTCTTCATGGAGAAGGGGGAGGAGAGTGAGAAGTTACCTTGTTAATGGGGGCAGTGAGGGTCCCAAGGAGGGAGATAAGACCCACCAACTGGTGGGGGGGCTGAGGCCAACCTGGGTGGGATGGGGAGCCAGGGCATGCACAGGGCAATGGACACTTGCCACCTTCCCAATGTCCTTCAAGCGCTATAGACCAGAGGTTGCCCGTGGACAGGACACACACATACACATACACACACACAGGCCTGGAGAGGAGAGGGGCTCAGCAGCATTTGCCACCCTGAAGCCCTGGGAGTTCAATGCCTGAGGAGGTTCAGGGCTGCTCCAGGGCATGGGCGTGAATGTCCCAAACTCTAGCTGACAGGCCCTATCCACAGCTTCCGTCCCTCACTCCCCACCCCCCACCCCCCAGGACAGGGAAACTACCACCACCCACACACCAGAGCTTATCCATCCTTGCCCAGCCACTTGTGCAAAGGGACAGGCTAGATCCCACCAGCTGCAAGTGCCTGTGTAAAGCCTGGTGTAGGACAGGAGGACGTCAGGAGGTTTGTGGCATTGGAAAATGACAGGACAGTTGGATGGGAGTTGGAACCACCAGAGGGATGAGGACCCTTGAGTGAGCAACAGGCAGGCTGCTTGGCTCCTCCGGGGCCTGGGCCCAGAACTTTGATGATGGGATCACCCTTTGGGTGCACAGAATAATTATTTTGCACATAACGTTAGGAGACTCAGCTTCAGTATAACACTTGGAGAGATGGTTTTCTTTTTCTGCTGTGAAACATAATGTGAACTCAGTGAGGCTGATCTTGCTGAGTGCTTAGAAGGGAACTATAAACCTAATGAACAGTAGCATTGGCTAAACCTTTGTCAGAAGTAGCTCTTCTCCTGACAGCCTCAGAAAGGAATTTTGGCTCCTTGAAATAAATACATAAAACGAACAAAGAATTTCAAAGAAAACCTGAACCGGAAGTCACATGGAGTTCACATAGAGGTCACATGGGAGTCTACAGCTCAATGGATTTCTTCACAGTGAATATACCTTTGTAGCCAGCATGAGGTCAGTCTCTCTCTCACACACACAAATTTGACTCTAAATAGCACTGAAGGGTAGAGTTTGTCTTTAGTCTTTTAAAGGGACAGCAAAAGGGGAAATTCCACCATATACCAATCCTGAAAGACCTTTCCTTATAGAAGCCTCCTGCCCCCCCCCACCCCAGTTGATCTCCCTTCTTCCCTTCCTTTCATTCCGTCACAGTATTTATTGAGCACCCACCAGATTAGGCACTGGATACAGATGATGATGAACAAGATATACCTGGGTCTTGCTTTCACGGCAGGCCTGGGTCATGCAGGAATCACGTGACACGATTTATTAATTGCGAATATTTTTAGGGTTGATGTTTTTACCCCTATAAACTACAAACTACATAGTATTAGATCTCAAGTTCTGTACAGCCTCAATTTAACCTGTTCATTATTTGGGGCTATATACTTCATAACACTTAAATGTATTTATTTTAGTAAATACGAGTATATACTAAATATATTTTTAGTAACAGTCCCCGTTGTATGATAATATGGTAATTACAGAAGTTAGGTATACTTAAGGAATACCACAGATTACTTCCAGCACATGTACACATATTGTATTTGGCCCAGAACATTATTATTTTAAGGAAAGTATGTCTGGACTTTTTCATTCTTTCTCCACTATCTTTGTTTCTAAATTCCTATGCCAGAAGAGCCGTAGAAGATCAGATGGGAAAGGGATTTTATTCAGAATGACCATTTGGTCCAATGATTTCTGGCCTGCACACATTTAGTGGTATGCAGTTATTCAGAGTATAAAGTGAGTAGACCTTCTGAGTTCTATTTCTTCTAATGCCAGAATGTACCAATACAACCTGAGACGTTATTTTTGCAGCAGTTACTTCACTTCCACATCTCCCTTTCCCCAAATGTACAAGGCTGTTCAAAGTCTTAAATGCATGGTGAGTTTCTCTAGAGTCAAGAACAAAGCAGAATGCCTGACACAGAACAAACAAAACAAAAGGAAACAAAACGACAGCCAACATTTGTCAGACGTCTGAGTGAATGACAGCATCCATCCACCTGCAGGGCTGCTTCCCACACCAGAACATTCCCTAACTCCTTCCCCCACCAGGGGGTCCCAGGAAAGGCTTCAAATGGCACAACATTTTAACTCCGAGTGTGCGTCACTAGAAACGAAAAGAAATCGGAGCGGTTTTGTTTATTAAGCAAAAATGACATGACACGAGTGAGCAGGTCTAGCGTGCCCTGTTTTGAGACTTTGAAAGTTGCTGGGATGACGCCTTGGGGAGGAAACACACCCGAAATGCGACAGGCGCGGCGCCCCTCCCCCAGCCGTGGAGCCCCGTGCAGGAGAAGACCGGCAGACGGCGGGGTGGCCGGCAGCCTCTGAGCTGGAAACTTAAGGGGAGGTGAGCAGCGTCCTCAGCACCCCCTCAGAAGAGCTAAGCTATAGAAGAAAAGGTCAAAGATCAGATGTCACACGCCAGGAGGAAACTTCCAATCGCGACAATAATGTTTCCCCTGTCACACGACAAGAGGCAGCTCCGACCGACCGGGAGAGAACACAGACCGTTTCCTGAGGCCCCTTTAACTACCGCCAGTCCTTGGTGTCCCTGATCTGTCCCCCCACCCCTCGGTGCTTGCCCTTCCCCCCCTGCTGCTGCTTCCTTTCAGAAACAGCTGCGTGTCTGGGCTTGTCGTGGAGTCAGCTGGGTTTCCAGACACAGACAGGAGCCCCACCCCCACCCCAGCCTGACACCATGCCTGAGGTCGTGGTGTTCCCCCGTGAAACAGGTGCCTGGAATCAAGACGCAGAGAGGGAGGGTGTGGTTTTAATCCCCTAGACCCCACAAAAGAGCAGTGTCAGTCAGGGGGTCTGAAGGGTCCCCTCTCCGTCAATTGGCTTGACCATTCCACCGCCTCGGACATAATCCGATAATCTATTATACTTGAGTTGGGTAAACCAGCAAAGCCGAGCAAGCCCAAGGGCCAGGGTGTGGGGATTATGATCTGGGTACACCAGTCCAGTCCCCGAGGAGAAGGCGGGGGTGACTTATTTGGGACCAATTTTTTTGCAGAGATGACACTTGAGTCCGCAGCTGCTGAGGCTGAACTTGAGTGGCAGGGAGGGCTTGCCGGCTCCTGGACTCAGCCTTGGCCACCTTCAAAGGTTTTCTCGGCCATGCCCCGGCCTGGGCGCAGGGCTGCTCCTGGTCAAACCCTCCTCCCTGCTGGGGCCTTCCTGTGGGTCTCAGGGGAGCTCAGCGGAGTTTCTGGCTCACGGATGCAAGTGAAAAGGGTGGGTGGGTGGGTCGCAGGGAGGCCGATGCAGACCGAATGGTGAGTGCCCAGTTTTCTAGACAATTCACATGCTGGGAGGGGGGGCTTCTCTTTCCAGGGCCGGCTTCTTCCTTGTTGAAAGGGTTGACCGATGAGCACAAGACTGTTCTAGAGCTCTGCCCCAGGCTGGGTGGGGCAGAAACACCATGATGATTTCAAAACATTTTCACGTGATGGTCACAGTGTGTGCCCACTCCACTGCCACCCACCAGCTAGGGTGCCCCAGGCCAAGCAAAGGCTTCAGGAGAGAAGGGGCCCTTGGAGCATGAGCTTGTCCCAGTCCCAGGCTCTTCACGTGCATCGCTTCCCTTACTCCTCAGGCCGCTGTGAGGCAGGGGTTCCCCACGGGGCAGGTGGCTCATAGACCAGGGTTCCTCTTCATGGTCACTATGGACACTGGGAGCCAGATAATTCTTTGTTGTGTGGCCTGTGCTTTGAGGATAATTAGCATCCTTGGGCCTCTACCCACTAAATGCCAATAGGACATGCACACCCCAGCCCCCAGCTGTAACAGCCAAGAATTTCTCCGGGCATTGCCAAATGTCCTGGGGAGCAAAGCTGTCCCCAACCGTCTTAGACAACAGGTGTCCGAGAACCTGGATCACCTGCTTTTCTTGCTGCTGCCTCTTGGAGGGGAGAAGTCTCCTTTGAAATCTCCTCCCAAAACAAGGCACCCACCTTCCATTTCAAGGAGTTCAGGGACACCAGGGGCTCCTTTGTGGAGTCACTGCTTACAGGGAAAACAGGCCTGGATGGGAGGGTGCTGAGTCAGCCTGCCCTCTGCCCTCCGCCCTCTGCCCCCCATACAAGGCCACGGGGACTGGAGGTGTGGTGAGTGTGAGCTGGGAGGGGTTGTGGGGGGGTGTGGTTGTTGGGGGAGGGGGTGCCTGCCCTTTTTGGACATCTGACATGCTGCCACAACCCTGCATACCCAGCAGCCCTGAGGCAGGTGGCTGTGCCAGGCCCACGTGCAGAACGTCACTCATCACCTTGCAAACGGGTTGACCTGACTCACAGCCGCTGGACGTGACCCGGTTGTCTCATCCCAGAAGATATTTGCTGTGGCCGAGTGACCTCAACACTTACCCAGGCATTCCTGCCCCTGAAGCCAGGTGCATGGACCCAATGAACTGAGGAGGTGGCCTTTGGTTCTGGGTTCTAGAATGTGATGATAGGAGCCATGGTGGAGGAGCTTCAAGACTCCAAGAACTGCCAGCCCCCCTGTTCAGTAGTAAAGACACTCAGAACTCAGTGCCTGACGTCAGCTCTCATTCCAGCTCCCTGGGCCTCAGTTTCCCAGTCTGTAAAATGGAGGCGTTGGGCTGCATGGATGGATGACCTTTCATAATTCACACTCATTGAGCATTTCCTATGTGACACAGTCTTCACATACATTCTGTCATCTAATTCATACAATGCTCTATGAGGTCAGGAGTGTGATTATTATCCTCATTTTACAGCTGAGGAAGCTGAGCTCAGAGAAGTTAAGTAACTTGCCCAAGGTCGCGTAGCCAGTAAGTGGAGGAGGCTAGTGATGTGCCCAGGTCTGACCCAGTGGCACTACTGAGGATGGTAGTAGCTCAGGTGAGAAGCCAGTTGCCTGGGCAGTGGCAATGCCTTCCAAGGAAAGGGAAGGAAGTGTGACCTGCAGAGTGAGGAGGGGCAGGACCAGGCACCCAGCCCAGTGTGGGGCGGAGTTGAAGATGACTGGGAGGTTTGGAGGCTGAGGGACTGGGAGGGCGGTGGTGCTATTAATAGAAATAGGGAAGTCAGGAGGAGGAGCAGGTTTAGGGCTGATTTGCTACTAGTGGGACATTTAGGCCAAGATCGAGTTCAATTAGGAAAATTCAGCAGCACAAACAAAAATACCTCCAACCTCTTTACCGAAGTCAAATCCCCAGCTGGCGCACCCCGAGTTCCCCACCCACTACCCTGGGCTGAGGCGTCAGTGCCCCAGGCCCAAGTTCAAGTCCCACACTGACCGCTGGGGGGCACCACTGGTGCGCACACGGCGGCTCAGCGGCCCGGGCGTGCCTGCCGTACGGCCGACCTGCGCGGGCGCGGCGGGTGAGCCAGGCTCCCTGCTGGCGGGCAGGGCCGAGGTTCGTTTCTTCCTCCTGTTTCAGGGGAGGGCGGGAAGGGGGCTCGCCAGCCACTGGGCCGCCGCGTGTCCCCAGTCTCCCAGGCACCCGGCAACGTCATTGCATGGGGATTTCCGATTACCCTTCATCCGAGTTCTGTAGACCTTAGGAGGAGGGAAAGGCAGTGGGCCCCCGTCCCTGAGTGTGCCTTGGGGACCAGCCTGGGGGACACCTGCGTGTCCGAGGCGCTGCGGGCCGGCGACCTCGGGCGGCGGAGCCTGGGGAGCAGGCTCCCAGCTGTCCCCAAGCGCGTGTCTCCCCTGGCATTCACGTCAGCAGCTCTGCCCTTTGACTTTTAATTCCCGGGAGTGGAGGGTGGAGGCAACCTTGGCAATCAGGACTAATTATTTGCAGTTCGATTCAACCAGCAGTTATTGGGGTTAGGCCTGGATGCCTGCCCTGCGCCCCGCCCCACCCCCCACACCCCAGGTTTATGGCGTTGGTCCCTCGGAAGCTGGGAAGAGACATCCCGGTTCTTTTCCGCCTCCTGATCTCCCGAGCGCCCTGAAGGAACTGACGCTTATAAAAGTGCTTTGGGAGCCCCCCAGAGAGAGGGAGTGTCCGTCCTCACACTCACACCCCGCCCAGGCCTGGTGCCCCCTCAGGCCCCATCAGGGCCAGGCCAGGAGGCGCCGGCCTCCCAGCTGCGGGGTTTAGGGATGGGGGTGGGGTAGGCACTGAGAAGCCGGCGAGGCTCCCCCAGGCCCCAATCCTCATTGGTGTCCTGTGTCCCTCTATATTTGGCTTCGCCATTACCAACATGCCCTCTCAGAGGGCAGGCAGCCAGCCTGACCCATGACGTCGCATCAGGGCCCCGGCTATTTTGAAACCATCCTGGAGGCGCGGGGGTGGGGCGTGGGGAGGGCCAGCGGAGGTTTAAGGGACCACTTCCTCTTGGCCCCAGGTGGGAGAAGAGGCTCAGGGTGTGTGACCCGGATAGCTGGCCCTGAGGCTTTTCTCAGAACTCCCTGTATGGTTCCTCTAATGTTCCTTCTGCTAAGGTTTCCTGGGGTTGCCCGGACGCTGGGGCTCTGGGGGCGCTGTCTGGGCAGGAGCCCCAAGCCCTTCTTGCCCTGGGTTTTTCCAGCTGCTCATATATCATTCCTCAGTTAAAAACAATTCCACCCATGCCAGGTCCTCCTGAGAACTAGGAGCTAGCTCAGTGGTTCCCAGTCTTTAGGATTTCTCAAGTCCCTAACATTTCCACAAAAACAATTTAGGATCTGACATCATCACCAGCTTTTCATTTTGCTGAGTTAAGGACATTAAAAGGAAGGGTCAAAGGAAAGGTCCTTTTAAACACACGCCCACAACTGAAAATATACAGCTCAGGTAAGAGGGCCACACTTCAGACTGAGAAGGTCTAGCCTGATGAAAACGTCACCACGTTCTCTCTGTTGTTTCCATTTTGCCACAAGCAGATGAGAACACGCCAGCAGCTAGCACTGGGTACCTCGTCGATGGCCTCGTGTTCCAGGAACCACTGAGTCCAACACCAAGGGCAGCCAATGGGAAACCCCTCCCCAGCTCTTTCTCTCCAGGTCTCTCATGCAGCGGTCACTTCTGCATCCCACCCCCCAATATTTGCAGGAGGGGAAGATGGGGAGAGGTCTTCACACAGCTCCCAGGTAAAGAGAGCACGTGGTCTGGTCACACTGCTCGTTCATGGATGAAGGCCTGCCCCTGCAGAAGTCACGCAGCCACCACGGTCCTCTGAGAAGGGCCACTGCTGTGGAAGGGGCCATCTGTGCAGGGACTCGGGAGTGGCCGCCACTTCCTGGCCCTGTGACCCTCCCTCCCAGAGCTTCAGTGTCTTGTTCTGTAAAATGTGTATGTTAACTCCTCATCAAAGGGCTCATGTGAGAATTAAATGGGAGAATGTGAAAGTACTTCGTGAACCATACCGTAGGCAGGGGTAGTTATTATTATTATAGGAAACTAGCAAATGGCTAAAGAAAGAGCACCCCAACAGCTGATCTCAGCTTCTGGGTGCAGTGACGGTGCTCACACCCACTCCCAAGGTCTGTGATCCTGGGGCCCCTCCAACCCCACAAAGAAGCAACGCAAGGCTGATTCCTGTGAGTCCCGGTGGCCTGGCCTGGCCCAAGGCATTCTGTTCAAAATCAGGCTCAGCTTCTGACTTGTGCTAGGAGAAAGGATCTGACGTCTGCCAGAGATTCTGTTTCCTTGTGGTGGCCCCACTGCACGGTTATTGAAGCCTACTGCACCCACATTATAGAGAAGTGTGTGGAGGGCCTCCCCGAGAAGGAGGCCCTCTTGGGTGGGATAAGGAGCATCAGGTCTAAGGCTTCAGAGATGGTCTAATGCCTAAACTTCCAGGCATTCAGAGGAGCTATTTTTAGGGGCTACCCCTGCTATCCATCCCATGTCACTGGGGGTAGAGTGGGAAACACTCCATGTCCCCAGGCCAGTTCTACCACTTACTCTAGCCATGTGGCTTCAGACACGTGCCTTTGCCTCTCAGATTCTCAGGTTGCTCACCTACAAAACAGAAGAGTCCTGACCTCCTGAGGTTGCTGGTGTGTATACGGGATCATGTGTGAAAGCTCCTGCAGGGTGCCCAGTCCCGGAGAGGTCTCCTCCCCACCTTCCCGGGTTGCCCGGGCATAATAACCACAGCCCCTGTGAGACAAGGGGTCCCCAGGAAACGAGAGCCTGTGGCTGGCCTGCCTCCTCACCCCAACTGGATTCCCAGGCCCTGTCCCAAACATGGGCCAATGGGGCAGGTTTCTTCACCCGGGGCCAGGCCTTGGCTCCCCAACCCCACCCACAACTGCTCAGCAGCCAGTTGTCATGAAGTCATTGCCACCTCCCCCAGCCTGCACCCCCTTACCCCACCCCAGCCACATGCTGACATCCCATTTGGCAAAGAGGTTGGAAAAGCCGCTGACTTTTCCAGACTCTGAGTTCATTGACTGGTCAGGACCTGTCAGCCACAGACTGACCATGTGCTCAGAGGGGGTTTGCAGTGAGCCTCTGGGCAATCATCCCCTGCTTGAAGCCAAGCCCCACCCTCAAGACAGGCCTCTAACACACACACACACACACACACACACACACTCCTCCATACACATACCTGGACCTTCACATGTGTGACCTCCACACACGTACACTCCACACTTTTAAACACACTCTTCCCCCTCAACATAAATAGTCCTACACACACACACACACCATGATACATACTCCCTCCTGTGTATATGCTTTGCACAGCCATCTACCCACAAAGGCACACTCCTACACATATGTAAGAGTCCTGCATGCTCACACGGGCACGCATGTGTACACGGCACTTCCTCGCACACTGGTGTGGACTGATGGCCACCACTAACTACCCATGGCCAGCTTCGGTCACTCCTGACTCCACCCCCACCCTGTGCCCTTGGACTTGCAGGCTGAGCCAGACTTGAAGGGGGCAGGTCTCCGAGTCCCTAGACTAGAACCCCAGGCAGCCAGAGCTGAGACGGCTCATCCCAGCCAACCCCTTTATTCTTATTTGTGGAAACTATGGCCCAGAGAGGGCAAGGGGATGGTCCGGCCACACAGCCTAACTTCTTCCAGTGCTTCAAAGTGTCTGAGAGCATGGCAGAAAAGGAAGGGAGCATCCCAATGCCTTCCTCCCTCACTGCTGCCCTCCTCAAAGCTCCTGACTCAGTTTCTCCCTGCAATGGGCAGAACCAGCCCCTCAGCTGGGCCCAGTCCCAGGGCTTCCTCCAGGATGACTGCCGGGATTGGTTGCTGGTGAGACTTTCACTCTCTGACCTAGGTACAAGGTCACTGGAAGCTGCAGGGGGAGGGCGTCCACTGTTGAGACAAAGCCTTTATGGGCTTGGGATAGTAGCCTAGGTTGGCCTTGGCTGCCCACAGCAAATACTCAGCCTGCGGCTGTAGTTCCACAATGTACCTTCAGCCTGGGGCCCCTTGCTCCCTGCCTCAGTCTCCCTCCCAGGACTCAAGACCCTCAACAGCTGCCTGGAATGTGGTTCCATCAAGGAACTGACTTTGTCCCCGAGACTCAGCTCACAAAGGCAAAGACTTCTACCTGGAACAATGCCTGGCACCTAGTAGGTGCTCAACAAAATATGCTGAATACATGAATGGGCCAATTTCTCCTCCTCAGCCTCCTTTTATAGTTGCTCCTCTGGTCATAATCAGGAATTCTGGCATCTAGTTGGTTCCCATCAGCCAGGAGCTGGGGACCTGCCATGGGTGGCTGGCTGTGTGACCTCGGACCGGTCACTTCCCTTCCGAGCTTCAGCTACTATCTAAGAAGGAGAGGCCATTGCTGGGACGCATGCGGTGTGTCTTGTGTGAATCCCGGACCATGCCTGTGAGGGGACCCGGACCAGTGCTGCCTTTTTTCTGCTGGCTTTGAAGAGGGCCCAACTGTGGGCAGACCCAGGCTGGGAGCCCCCTGTTGTGAATAAAAACTTCCTCCCCAAACCGACCAAAAATTTCAACCTGGGAAGCAATGAAATAAGAGTAGTTCTGGCACCTTCCCCCAAACCGCACCCACCTTTCCCAACTCACACGTGGCTGGTCCTCCCCCACCCACTTCCCCCTCCCCCCCACCCCCACCTGGGAGCCACAGGGCGCTGACTCCAGGTCAACATCCTGCTTCCTGCAGGGCCCTGTGCAGGGAGGGGACACAGAAGGCTGTTTGTTCGCAGTGGGCAGTGAGGAGATTCTAATCGCGCGGATCGCTGGGCCCCAGCTGAAGGTCAGGAGGTAACGCGACCCGCGCGGTTATAAATAACGTCGCTGGGGCGGCCTCTGGGCAGAGGGCAGTGCTGGATCCGCGCGCCTCCCCCGGCTCAGGGCACGGATTGATTACTGCCCTCCCTGTCCCAACTGAACCCCTAAGAGCCCCGGCGCGGGGACCTCTGAGAGCGAGGGGCGAGGTCGAGAAGGACCCTGCACTTCCCTTGCCAGGGGCGTATAGGAGCAGCAGGTGCACCAGTTCCCTGCCCTCTGTGGGATGGGTGGGGGCCGGGGCACTGAAGTGTAGACAGCCCCACCTCCCCGATCGGCTCGACCCCCACCCCTGCCTCCCCAGGGGCCTGGGGGTGCTGAGAGACTGCAGGACACAACCCAGGGCGCCAGGCAGGCTGAGTGCCTGCATTCTGACCTCCCCCACCAAGCCTGCTCCCACCCGGGCTCCAGGCTCCAGCCCCACTTCACAGCCTGTGGCTGGCACACCCCAGCCCCGCCCCCTAGCCCTGCTTTTAGGGCCTAGACCGTGCCGGCGGCGGGATTTACCCTGGGAATAGCCCTCAGCGCTCCTGCGCTCTCCAGGCTTGCTGGAGACACAAGCTGCGCGTCAGGGGCTTTGGGAGTCTCAGAGGCTGGAGAGGGATTCTGGTGGCACCAGTGCGGGGCACGCACCCCAGGCACCCCAAGCACCTGCACTCCACCGCCCTTCGGACAGAAAAGGATTTAACCTGCTCCAGGGTGTGTGCCTTCTTTTCCTTCCCTCACCTCCGTTAGTGCAGTTAAATATGCATGCAGGAAAGTGCGGAAAGCCCGAGTGTGCAGCTGGCCCTGTTTGCACAAGCTCAGCGTGTCTGCGTAAGCAGCGCCACATAAAAAAGCGCCTTTCCAGCACCCAGAAGCCCGTTCGGGACACCTTCCCTTACCACAGACTGGACCTCTGTCCTGAATTCTAACCCCACCGGCCACCTCGGCCTGCCCCTAACCTGTGCACAGATGGAACCACACACCATACGCTCTTTTGTGTCTGGTTTCTTCTGCTCAATACCATGTTTGTGAAATGTGCTCATACATGGGGCAACTGTCTTCGTGGCGGATAACTCGTCACTGCATGACTCTGTGTGACACGGGTCGGTTTCAGTTCCTGGCTGTCATGAATACTGTCATGTGCCACTAGGAACATTCGAGTTCCTGTCTATTGTGAATATATGGATGCATTTCTTTGGGGTGTATACCTACAAGAGGGATTGTGTGGCCCCGGGGGGGGGGGGGTGTCTGTTACTCTTTAATCAACATTTTAATAATGATTTTTCAAAGTAAGGTTTAGATTTTCATTCTTAAAAATAAGGAATGTACATTGTTTTTAAAAATTGGAAAATACAGAAAGAAAAACAAATCATTCAGGGCTGCTATACTAGAGTCAACCATTCAACCAACCAGTCAATGGACATTTCCCAAGAGCCTCCTCTTGTCAGATCCTGGACATAGACCCAGGTCCTGCCTCATGGAGTCTAGGGCCTGAGGCCAGGTCAGCAGGGGGGGTGCCGGGGGGAACCCAAGGGGCCTCAGCACCCTTCATGACCTCTCTCAGGGACCCCTCATCACCACAGCTGCTCCCAGTAAACCCCCAAGAGACGCAGCAGGCTTGCCATGCAACCAGGACTCAAGACGGAGGCCCAGGCCTCTATCTGGGCTGCCTCCTGCACCCCCGCCCCGCTGGAGAACTCAGAAGTGGGGGATGGCCACAACACGATGGATTGTGCTCATGCAAAAGAAAAGATCCGGTAGAGGGGACGGGTGGGTGTTAGGACAGGCATTGGGGCTGACAGGACAGCAGCTACAGGAGGAAAGCGTGGCAGGTGAGACTGGGGACGCATGGGGCCAGGCAGACACATGGGACTTGGGACTGTATTCCCCAGGACCACAGATGGGGGCTACGCAGGGAGGGAGTAAGTCAGGTATACTTGTTAGCAAGATCACCCTGGCCCCCCGCAGATGCTGGCATGCAGTGAGACCAGTGAGAAGGCTGCAGATCTTGGGAGCCTGATAAACAAGGTGGGTGGGGCAGGAGAGGAGAGGGGACAGAGATCTTTTGGAGGTGTCCTGGAAGGCTCATGGCCTGGGGGAACAGGAGGCTTCAGGAGGATGGGGAGTTTCAGTCTTACAGAGGGGACTGGGGAAGGCCTGGTGGAATTGCAGATTTGCAGAAGGCTGTGCTTGGTTCTCCTGGGGTTCGGGTGAATTTCCTTCCCACCTTTAGCAGGATCTCCAGAGGGCTAACTTCTGAGAGGCAAGCTGCTCACACCTGACGAGTTGGGCCTGGGCCGGCCCTAGGGGACTGTAGGAGATGAGAGATGGTCATTCAGGTATTTAACAAAAAATGTGAAGTTGGGGGGCATGTCAAAGGGGTAGGAGAGCCAAGTGAAAGAGCTCCTAACAGCAAAGCTGGAACAGTTGGAGCAACAAAAGGAAGTATTATAGTATTATAACCCAAATGTAAATAAATATCCATGAGTCCATTATAAATAAGTGGTTGGATAAATTAGTAAATGGGAGAGAGGAGACTAATCTCCCCTGCAGAAAAATTCCAAATCATTTATTTGGATACTTCACCCTAAATGGAGGTGGGACAGGCATAACTCCCACCACTTGCGTGTGGGCTGCACACGGAAATTCCTTCCCCAGGGGACAGTACGGAGAAGCGGGCGGGGGAGAGTAACTTTACCGTGGAGACACCTGACAAACACTCCTTCAACCAGGTGCCGAGGGCAACATCAACATCATAAATCATGTTGATGGTATGTACCCCTGATATGATAGATGATGAAAATGGCACTTCACCTCTGTGATCGTGCTCCCAGAAACCCATAGCCCTGTCTGATCATGAGAAAAACATGTGGCAAATTCCAGTACAAAACACCTGACCAGTCCTCCTCAAAAAGTCAAGGTCATCAAAAACAAGGCAAGGCTGAGAAACGGTCACAGTCCAGGGGAACCCAAGAGGGCAAGACAACTGAGTAGATTGTGGTGTCCTGGATGGAACGCTGGTACAGAGAAAGGAAATTAGGTAAATTAAAGAAATCTGAATAAACAATAAACTTTAGGCTACTAATAATCGATCAATATTGGTTTATCAATCATAACAAATGTGCCATTATAATATAGGATGTTAATAACAGGAGAAACTGTGTGAGAGGCATTTAGGGGAATTCTCTGTACTTAATTTTTCTGTAAATCTAATACTGCTCTAAAAAAATAAAATCTGTTGAAAAGTACAACTCTATAGTCCGTTACCCACTGTGCTTTTCATCTTTAACATACTGTATATTGAACTCAGTATTTTGTTATTGTCTGTTAACTCTCTAGCATATAAGATCCCTAAGGGTTTTGTCTCTTCCCTGATATAACTCCAACACCTAGAACAGTCTGGCAAATAATAGGTGCTCAATAAATATTTGTTGAATGATAAATTTCTAAAGATAGTCACTGTTAGTTTTTCCAGTTTTCCCCTCTGCTTAAATGCATTCATTATTGTTTTAAAATAAACAAAAGGTTATAATGTCTTGCTTATCTGCTCTCTTCACTTGATAGCTCCTGATTATTTTTCCTTGTTATTTTTCTTTTATAGTACCATTTTCTAGGAGGTGCTGATGTTTGCAGGCCTACCATAAACCAAGTGGTTGTGATTCAAGAGGTGAAGGCTGTGGGGCCTCTCGTTCTCCCTGTCGGCTCTGCTACGCTGCCATGTGGGCAGGAAGGATGGCACTCTGCCAGGGCCGCCCTCTGACATCAGATCCGTGGGCACTAGATCCTGCCTGGTGGTGAACTGGGTGTGTCCGAACCCAGGGATGAACTAGCTTTCGAAATCCACCAGCTTGTCTGAGATGAGCTGGAGGGCTAGGCACATGCGCAGACCTTCTGCCAGCTCAGGGAGAGTGGAAAACCACCCGTGCATACATTTGGGGGAGCTGGGGAGAGGCCTCCTGCAGTCGGTCACAGCCTAGGCCCAAAGCTGGTGGTCACGGCCCAGAGTGCTCTGGAGAGCTGAGCTCCTGACAGGCGGGCATGGATTGGGAGCTGGGGGTGGTCAGACCCTTATCTGAGCACCTGGGTGGGGCATGGGGGATCTTCCCTGCCAGCTGTTTTCCTGGTGGGAAGGGGACAGCCTGGGCAGGTTTCTGGGGAATGCAGTCTATTGGGGGAGGGAACCGTGTGGCGGGCGTTGGGGTGGGGTGAACAGCAAAAGGTATCCTTCCTCTGCACCCAGAGGCCATCTGCTTTCAAATCCAGCCCCTTGTCCTCCTTGCTGGGACCAGTACGGAGCCACTCAGACTCTGCTAGACACATGAGTGCTGAAGATAAAAATACTCGAAGAACACATGCCTTCTGCGAACTGCTTTGCTCAATGTGCTTTGGGAGTCCTTCAGCATTCCTCTAATCCACAGTTTCACTCCACCCCCACCCAGCCCACTTACAGGAAGAAGCAGGGAACCTGTTATTGCCGTAGAAACTGCTGCGTGTGAGGGCATGAGGGCATGGATGCAGGTGTGATCTCTGCAGCCGGCCTGTGTGTGTTCCCCTGGGCCAGCATCTGTACTCAATGTGCACATTGCCCCGGCGGGTGTATGTGAGAGGGTGTCAGTGTGGGGGATGCTATGCTCTGTGTGTGTGTGTACACGTGTGCCTCTGTTGGTGTTCAGTGTCTTGTACGTGCTTGCCTTCTTGTGGGTGAGCTCCTATGCATTTGCCTGGGCATGTGGGTTTGTGTACCTGGGTGTGTGCACGGACATGTACTTTTCTGTTTCTGTGTGGTGAGACAGCCTGAATGTGAGTTGGTGGGTGTGAGTGTGCAGGGCGGATGTGCTTGCATGAGGAGCTGTGTGGATGCGCTGACAGGTGCACAGGTGTGCATTCTGTGTGCACACACACTGTCTCCCGCCTTTGCTAGCTCATCAGTTTGTAGCTCCCAGGAGTTATGGGAGGCCCGGGAAGGAAAGGGCCCCTGAGGCGTCTATTTTTGGGAAAAGCTGCATTCAAAACACCCTCGCAGAGACTCTCCATGGGCCTGAGCATATTAAAGGCCCGGAGCATTCCTGATGTAGAGAAACCTGATGACGTTAGCTCCATGCAGGGATTCCCAGAATTATTTGGAGCTAGAACACCCCTTTGGAACCCATGTATGTTTGGGGATGCCTGCAGTGCTCACTGGAGTCACCCCACTGTGTACAGGCAGCCTGGTTGCTTCTGCATGGATGCCTCCAAGTGTCCGGGTGGTGGGAGCTGCTGGAACACTGGGCACTGGGCTTAGGAAACACATCCTGGCCCGCTGCACCTGGGGCCACACGAAGCCCTGGCCTTGCCGGGAGAAGCCACGTCAGGGCACACTTCTTTAGTAGTAACCGAGGCCTCGTACTCCATCCCAGGTGGCTTGGCATTGGCTCCTCATTCCTACCCAGGGCCTGGCCTGGCCGGCAGGGCAGAGGATGCTGTGGAGGTAAGGGAGACTCGGCCATCTGAGCCAACCCTCCAGGACTGGAAGGCAAGTTTCTGACTTCTGGTCTACTGCTCTGCCCACAGTTTTCACCCTTCCAGGTCAGAGGCCCATCCCTTCCCCTGCCCAGAGACTTCCAGCAGCCAAGACCTCAAAAGCACAGCAGTCAGACATCCTGAGGCCCAGGCTGGGCTGGCGGAGAGCAGATAACCTTCCAGTCAGTCCCACTCCTGATCTGACCACTGACTGCTTCCAGAGAATCAGATAGGGAGGCTCCTGTTCTTCTCTCCCTCCCCCATAACACTGAAAGCAAATATTTAAAATGATGCAAGCAATACATAAACACAGTCTCTATACCATTCGCATAATAGAGAAGTAGAGTAAAACCCCAAAGTCTCTTTGACGGCTCCCTCCCTCCAATCCTGGTCCCCACCCCAGAGGTAAACCATGTTAACGGTTCAATATAGCTTTCCATTTCCAAGTGGATGGATTTTTAAAAACACAAGTGGAAGCATACTCTGTATTTTTCTGTGACTTGCTTACTTTAAAATTTAATTTAATCTGATCCTTGTTAATACATCTTGATATAATATCCCCCTTATTTTTTATCAGCTATGGAGGATCTCAGTGTCCATGTCCTCCCATTTATTTGATCCCTCCTCCTGATAGACGTGTTCCCCCCACTTTTTTTTTTTTTTTTGCTAGTCCAGAATAAACAGTGGTACGACATCTTTCCACAGATCCGTGGGTGGGGGCGCATGCCGAAGAAATGGATTCCTGCGCGGGGCACACAGGCACCAGAAGAGCAGGGAAGAGGCTGAGGTCCTGAGAGGACCCCAGGCGGCGGCCCCCAGAGCGCCCCCCGCGCCCGCGGGCGCCCGAGGCCCGCCCGTGTCGTGCTCCGCCCCCTCCGCGCGGTCCGCCCCGCCTCCCCCGCCCGCAGCCCCTGCGGCTGCAGAGCTGCCGGCGCCTGGAAGAACCAAAAAAAGCCGGCGCGTGGTGCGCGCGCGAGCGGCGCGGGGCCTGGCGCTGCCGTTTTTAGCGTGCCTGTAGCCCAGAATACAGACTTAATCACCCCGAGGAAACGCGGCCATCATATTTTTGGTTGCATAAGCAAACTAAATTAGAAATCTGGAGCGCGTTCAAGACCTTTAGATGCGAGCGCGGGGGACCGGGAGGGAGACAGATGGGGATTAGGCGAGTTGAGCATCAGGAGAATAATTTCCTCTTTTAATTTGGGTTCCATCGACGAGGAAAGCAGCATTAGCGGCCCAGTTACGTAACCGGCGCTGCAGGCCGGCTCCGATCGGCGGCCACGGCGAGCCGGATCCGGCCTGCGTCTCCGCGCCACCTGCCCGGCCGCAGGCGGCCCTGCATGCCAGCCGCCCTGGGGACGCGGGCCTATGGTTAGCTTGCTCAGCGCGGGAGCCCTCAGGGAGCTCCAGTGGCCCGTCCCGGCCACGCAGCTCGGAACCCGTGCTCAGGATTTGAACTCGGTTTGCCCGAAAAGAGGCTCTCTGCGTCATTCGGCAGCCCTGCACGCTCCGGGAGCGTGTCCATGGGGGGACCGTGTGGAGTAGCAGGAAATGGGCAACCACCAACACGTTTGAGTGAGGAGAATGGGCAGGTGAACGCGGGCGTATTCCCACTCTGGCGTCCTCTATAGCGGTGCGAAAAGACTGGGCCATCGCTCCGGTCCGATGTGGAAAGAAGGCCCAGACATGGAATTAGGTGAGGAAGAGCAGGCTGCAGAACAGCAGGAATAGTATGGTCTCGGTTTATGTTGAAAGAAAAAATCAAACCACACATCCCCAGCACAGCTCTCTCTTCCTGCATTTGCACTGTACGCGAAAGTAGGAGACACTTTCAAAGGGGCCAGAGGGGGGTCGCTGCGCTGATGGAGGCGGCCCCCTTTGCAGGGACGCGGGGAGTAAAGGAAGGTCACGGAAAACTCAGGTCTTATTCTGTATACTTCTGGACTGTGTGAACTTCTCACACCAAAATGCATCATGTGTCCTTGTGCCATGAGGAGACAAACCCCAAAGACAGGAAGGTTGGGGGCAGCCTTGTGGACAGAGGCTGGACTCTGCCTCCAGCAGCCTTTTCAGAAAGCAAGTAGGAAGGGACATGCTGGATGTTACAGCAGGCAGAGTCTTCGAAAATATGTGGCCTGGGACCTTGTTATCGGAGTGGGACACTGAAGCCCAAGACCGGAGAGGGACAGGCCTCAGTATTTCATACCAGCTGGCATCAGGGCATGGGGAGGCAGGAGCTGTGGGTTGCTAGCCTGTGGTTCTTCCACTCCCAGGCTGCTCTGCCCTGCCAGTTCTTAAATCTGCTGGTGTCCTGGTGGTGCAGAAGGGGCAGGAAGGAAAGAATTCGGTACTTGGGACGTGGGATAGGTGGGGGCAGTTTGGCATCTATCCATCCAACAAACGTGTTGAGGGCTATGGCAGACTGAAAGCATGTCTGAAAATTCTTTGACACTATTCTTGTTGAAAAGTGGGGTCTCTGTCCCCTCCCCTTGAATTTTAGTGACTTGGTTGTAACCCATAGGATGCAGTGGGAGAGACAGTGTTTGACTTCCAAGGCTGGATCAGAAAAGGCCATGCAGCTTTCTTCTGGCTCTCTGGGACTCCTGCTCTGGGGCAAGGCAGGCTAGGTAAGAAGTCTGACTGCCCTGAAGCTGCCATGCTGGAGAGACCACGGAGAGCATAGCATGTTAGTCAGAAGACCAGCCAAGCCCCGGCCAACCACCAGCATCAGCTGCAGCCACGTGTGAGGGGGGACCCAAAAAACTCCAGAATTATCTTCTGGAGGGCAGGACCCTTGTAGTACCGGCTTCCCCGCTCGGTGAGTGTCCTAGGGACCCATCTGCATCCGTGTACCAGATGGCGCTGTAAGAGGCTGCATTCGGCTTCAGTGAATTTTTTTTGGAGACTCTTCCACCGCGTTCGCCCATTTCGTGACGGGTGATTTACAGGAACAACGTGCAGCACCACCACGCACCTGCCCACACTGTGCTGAGAGCTCAGCAGTTTTTGACCAAAAATGGCATGCCCCCCATGCCCCACCCTCCCATTCACCTGACCTTGCCCCAGCAACATTTTTTAGTTTCCCTGGATGAAACCAGTCCTCAAAGGGAAACGTTTTGCTGATGTGGAAGAGTTGAAACAAAAAACAACAGACGCACTAAAAGGCATCAAAATCAACAAGTTCAAACGCTGTTTTGAGCAGTGGAGAAAGCGTCTCAGTAGGTGTATTGCATCCAATGGAGAGTGCTTTGAAGGCGACTAAAGTTTAAACACGTAAGAATAAATGCACAACTTTTAATAAATAAATTTCAGGTTGGGGGGGGTCTTCCCTCATACATGGGCCATCTAGTGCATCCAGCCCAGTCGAGCCATCGGATGTCTGCAGCCCATGGCACACCCCTGACTGAGACCTTCCCAAATTCCAGACCCACAAAACCATAATCAAAATAAAACAGCAATTTTAAACCACTAAATTGTAGGGTGATTTGTTACAAAGCAATCGTTTCTGAAAAGGGGGTTACTCTATGCCAGGCCTCATGCACAGAGGAGTATGATGAATAAGCATGGTCTCTGCCCCCAATAAACTAACAACGTAATGGCGAAGCCAGGCACGTAAGCAGATAATTATAATATAATGTGGTAGGCACCACTACAGAGTCCTGCCCTGGTAATATAGGAACAGAGCTGGAGTCTGTAATCTAGGCTGGGTGGGGTCTGAAAAGTTTTCCTGGAGGAGGTGACATGGAGCTGGCTTTGAAAGGTGAGTAAAGGTTGTCCCAGTAAGAGATGAGGTGAGGAGGAAGGGCGGTCCAGGCAGAAGAGTGGCCTGAGTAAGGCCCTGAGGTGAGGAACGGAATGATGTCAGGCAGGGGATTCCTCAGGAGAACCATTGAGGAAATCAATTGTAAGGAGCCTTGACTGGGAGCGTCACAGGCAGCTCCTGGGTGTCTGTCTTGGGTGGCAGGGTGGGGAGTGGCATCGCGGCTTAGAGAGCCCTGGAAGAGAAGTATGGTTTGACCTTTCTGCGGCATCGTGGCAGGTCCATGTGGAGGTGTCTAGAAACTCATTAAATAGTCCATCCAAAACCTGGGGAGCGATCTGGGGAGGAGGTATGACAATCACAGACACTCCATAAAATGTGCTGCATGAATGAATGAATGAATGAATGAGTACCAGGGGATCATCAGATCCATTAGATTCGATGAGGTGTGTGTGTGTGGGGGGGGGGGGATGTGGGACAGGCCCCGGGGGTTGGCTCTATTGCTCAAATTGGCTGGGGAGCTGTAGGTGGGAGCCAAGTGTGGTCAGGGCCTGGTGATCCATGGTCCAAGTTCCTGGAATGTGTTTCAACAGGTGGGCCACAAAACTGATGAGGAGGGAAATGCAGAAGTCCAGGGGGTCGGGCAGGTTCACATCCAAAAACATTAATTCCAGCATCAGCAAACAATTGACTTGGTTTCATAGATGCATGTTTAGAAGTATGGCTTGCACAAGGCAGCTTTCCTCTGACCCTCTGAGACCCACTGCCTGGCAGGCCCTGACCTGGGAAGACTCACAGGCTGCCCATGAAATCCTAGGAACCCTGCGGACCCCAGGAGCCTTAATCATGTCTGGGCAGCATGGGCAAATCACCTGGGAACTTTGACAATCCTGGTATCCAGACTGTATCCAGACCAACTAGATAAGAATCCTGGGGTCGGGCCCAGGTACCAGCATTTTAGAAAGCTTCCCAGGTAATCCTCACGGGCATCAACAGGGTTAACATCACAGCTTAGCTTGTTAGAAATGCAAATTCTCAAACGACACTCTACACTGGCTGAATCAGCACCTCTGTGGGTGGGAACCCAGCAATCTGTGGTTTGACAAACCCTCGGGGTGATTTCTGATTCTTGATAAAGTTTGAAGCTCAACATTTCAGACTGAGGAGGTGTGAGGCACAGGTGGTACCCCTCAGTGACTTGATACATCTGAAAACAAACAGCTTAACGAGACACATTTGCTTTAAAGATGGTTTTTGAAGGAAAAAAAATTGTCTTACTATGGTTTATTGATTTCCCAGGGTCAGGGGGACACTACAGGTTGGGCTCTTCTCCCTCATTCAGTTGAAAACCTTCCCTACTCTGACTGCATAATGGGCAAGCAATCTGGGGCCTGAAGAACTCATTCTCCAATACAAGGCTGGCACACAGTAGTTGCTCACTAAACAACAGTTTCTTTCTCTTCCTTTTCCCTTTGGAATTCATAGAGCAGTGGCTTACATACATCTTACTGCTATTTTAATTTATATTGAAATTAGTCTTATTGCCCAAGTGCCCTGTGTGGGGGTGGCCAGCTGGCCAGGGATTGTGAAATACTGGGTCTCATCCAGTCAGGGCTGGTTGTCCTTACTTTAAAACCTTTGCAGATGCTGAGGCATCTAAGGGAAGTGTATGGAGTGGGAGGCAAATCATATTGATGATTTTATTATGTCTCTGAAAAATGACCTTATTTCCTTGATTCTATGATACAAAAGATTTACCAACAGTTTGTGTGTGTGTGTGTGTGTGTGTGTGTGTGTGTGTGTGTGTGTGTGTAAAAAACAATACAGGCACATGATAGGTATACATCAACTATAAAATGCATTTGTATTACAGAAACGTGAAAAAATGAATATCTCAGAGGCAATGAAATAGGGCTGTCCCATGAACACTCCTGTTTGACTGGAAGGAAGCCTGAGGGAATATAACAGAATGATGCTTGTGGGGTCCGGGTTAGTTTTTAGTCTTTTGGAGTTCTTGTCATGGGTTTGAACATGGGGTCTGTGTAATGACTACAGAGTAAAACTTACAAAGGGAGAGAAATCTCACGGCCACAGTAGCCACGAAGTCTCCTGGGTCGGATGTGATAAGATACAGCTTTTGGGACATCTGCTGTAATGTGGTCCCAGTCCTTAGGCTTTGGGTGTAGTCGCTGTGCGACCTGTGGTGAGTCCCCCTGAGCCTCAGCTACTTCCCCTGCAGTGCGAATCCTGCCTGTCACCGCCTGGCCTGGTTCACAGTTGGTGAGAGAATCAAATGCAGGGACTATTGAAGGGAAGAGCGGATGGAAACCCTCATCTACTTCGTTTGGGGTGGGGGTATTTCTGGGAACCCCAAGCCCACAGCCTGGTGGGCCCTCTGGCTGCAAATGCGGGGCACAGCTCACACGGCTTCCAGAGAGGCCCCACATTTTTGTTGGCAAAACCTCAGTGCCTTACTCTTCAGCCCTGAAAATGCAGTGGGGAGGCGTCCATCAGCACAGGACACGCAGAAGCCTGGTGTGACCCAGTGGCATACAAAGGGCCTGAGATTCCCCCGACCAGGGTCTCCCCTCTGGGCGGAAATCATTTCCCAGAAGGGCCCTGATAACGTGCAAAGGTGTTCTTTCAGCAAGATCAATGCTAAGATTTAGAACATATGTTGCAGCCCACAGACGGCCTGGGCCTTCACAGGGCTTTTTAAATGTTTGAACCTCCCACAAAACAGCCATAATCCTTTTCATTCCTGTGGCTACTGTTTGGGGTGTGGTGGGACTGGACGTGGCAGGGCAGCAGGGGCTGCCTGGGCCCCAGGGCACAGGGAGGAACTCCAGAGGGCTGGGCATCACTGCGGCTTCAGCCATGGGCTTCCTGCTGCAGCCTGTGTTGGAAAATTGGGGGGAGCAGAGAGAGCTGCTCAGCCAGATTATAAAGGCGAGAATGTTTTCCAATGCCAAAGTCAGAGTGGGGAGGGTTTCCAACCTGGTGAGGGAGAGTAGCCAGCCTGGGCCTTCGCCCACGTGTTAGCAGTGTTTACTGAGTGACTGCTGTGTGTCAGGGGCCCGTGGACCTGTTGTCTCATTTAATTCCAACAGCCTGTGCAAGGGATATTATTGTCGCTACTTACAGATGACTAAACCGAGGCTGGGAGAGGCCAGGTCACATCGGTGTTCCTCCCCTTCAGGGAAGCTATACCCCCACTTCACCCCTCTGCTCCCCCAAGCTGGCAGGGCCAGGGAGGAGGTTAAAGGCCTGTGGTGGGACTTGTTCACTCATGGCCCTCTGGTGCCTCGGTTGTTTTGCACTCTTTGGCTGGGGCCAGTCTCCAGGGACCCCCTGGGCACAGTCTCTTTGCCCAGTGTCACGCACCCTGCAGAGGTGGGGCTGGAGGACCTTGTGGGCTTGTCTGGGCATGCCCCTGTCAGGAGAAGGGGTGGACCAGCTGACCAACCCATCTTCCAGGCCCAGAAGCTGTCAGTGGTGTGCCTGTTAGGAGGCTCCCAAGAGACACTCGTGTTTGCAGGGGCTCCTTGCCCTACCAAACTTACATCCTGCAGAGTGAAGTCATGAAAAACATGGCAGAAGTATTTAAAAGTCACCCACGATGCCACCAGCTAGAGAGAACCACTGTTAGCACTGGGAGGTGTATTTTCTTTCTGCCCCAAAGTGAAATTGGACGTGAATTACAAGTAAATTGTATTCTTCTAAGGGGGGAGGGATCACAGGTATTTAGTGTGTTGTTTGTTTGTTTTGTTTTGTTTTGAGTTTTATCCCCTACTATCCTTTTCTGGCTTGTTTGGAGACTTTGCTTTTTTTTTTTTTTTTTTTTTTGTGATCCTTCCTAGTATGAAGCACAGACGTCAGGAAATACTTGTTCAATGAAAGAATGACAGGCAGAGCCCAGAATGGTTGGGGCTGGAACTCTGGCTGGCTTTAGGCGTGCCTAGCCCGGGGCTGAGAAGTCCATCACCATTCACAGTTCAATTCCTGGCATCCCTGGCGTGTGTTCAGCCCTCCTCTGACATCGCCGGTGTTTGTTGACCTTTAAGACAGGCGATGCAGGTGGACAGGAGGAACGGAGATGGCGACATGGGAGGGCGGGGAGGCAGGGCAGGGGGCTGCGGTGTCAGCTGGAGTCTCAGCCTTCTCCCAGAGTTAACAGGCAGAATAGAACACAGGACGAGAGTGCGAGGTTCCTCCCCTTTGAGCGTCCTCGGGGGGCTGTTAAGAAAGAGGGAGACAGTGTCAGAGGAACCAGCCTTCAAAGACAGCAGGAGGGGTGGAGGTTGGACACAGGAAGACTGTCAGCTGTGAGCACGAGGCTCTGCGGATGCCAGCAAAGGTCACCGAGTTGCTCTTCCTGGAGGCTTCTTAGAAGGGGGGCATCTCTGTGGCTCAGGTCAGCAGTCACCTACCTCGGGACAGGGACTGGGACCAAGGACTTCAGGAGCCCTTCAATGGAGCAAGGAGGAGAGAGACGGACAAAGGAGGGTGGGCAGGAGGGCCGAGTGGGGGAAGGGAACAGCTTTCCTTAGTGGGCAGGGCGCTCTTTCTGCTCCTCCACGAGCCGCCTGGCCAGCAGGAGGGGCCAGCTGCATGGGTCTCCCGGTTGGCTCAGCCCCTCGTAGATCCGATCCGGAAGCTAGTGGGAGGCTTCAGACAGAGCTGGCCCACTCCACAAAGGTGCTTTAGGATTCTTCCTGGAAAACCAGCAGGGGGAGGAAGCTCATGATGCCAGGCTGCTGGGCCGTGCCAATGAGGCCGCAGGGTAGGGCCTCAGACCCTATCCAGACTCTGCCACGTCCAACCAAGCGGGGTGACTGTCAGCAAGTAAGAGATTTAATCTCTTTGGGGTTTAGTGACTACCACTGTGAAATGGGGATTTTAAAAAAACCCCAAACTGATTTCCTCTGTTCACCTCCCTCCATCCAGGATTGCTGAGAGGATTATGCAAGCTAAATTAGGCAAAGGGGCCTGACATATCGAGGTGCTCGATACACTCATTTTCCCCTGAATGGTGGTTCTCAGAACTACTGCATACCCGAATCTCCTTGGGGACTTGGTTAAGCCACGGCTCCTCCCACCCCCTACCAAGCAGGTCTGTGATGGGCCCAGATTTGCCTTTTTCACAAAAGCCCGATGTTTCTGAGTTGGTTGGACCCGGATATAGCACTAAAAAATGCCAAAGGGCTATTGCCAGGCAGGGGTCCTTAGCTGGAGTGTGTCGTCTCCCCCCATTCAGGGCTGTGGCCCCTCCCTCCTGGGAGCTCCATGGGCCGTGTTGTGAGCTGCTGGTTGCTGGGATGCAGTGTGGGTTTTTGTCTGCCTGCCTTACCCCATGCCAACCCGCCCAGCAGGCCCCACTGCCTTGGCAACACATTGCAAAGTCCACACAAAGGGAAACTGCACGGGAGGCTGGTCCTGCCTGACGCCAGGGGAAGAGTTTCCATGGCAACGCTGACATCACCAGGCTCAGCCAGCCGTCACAGAGCCAGGCCCTGAATGGAGGTGCCTGGGTGTTCACACTGCAGCCCCATGGAGGGCGACTCAGGGGTTCTGCACAAGGCTGGAGTGTGCCTTCCCCAGTCCCAAGTCCCGTGCAGACCAGGGTTCAAACCCCAGCCCTGCCCCTGACTTGCCAGGTGACTTTGAGCAAGCCTGGGGGCCTGGCACTCAGTCTCCTTATCTACAAAGTAGCGTTAACAGTATTTGTCCTGCAGAGAGGCTGACACAAAATCATGGCTGCAGACGGGTGCATAGTAGGTTATAAAGACCTATCCTAATGGTGAGTGGCAACTTCAGGCTGCATCCAGGGGAGCCCCTGACTGTCCCTGGATGTGGGATGGGGAGAGGGGCCCGGGAGCCCCAGGTTTGCAGATGAGGATTTGGGGTCCAGGAAGCAGGTGTGACTGGCCCAATCATACCCTGCTTTGCGAAGGAGCTGGGATGTTGATAGGGATGGGGGGGCCTGGGGGTGCAGCCCCCTCTGTTCTTCACACAGTGGGAGTGATGCTGACTGACTGCTCTGCAGGGATTGAGCAGTCAGAAGCACAAGGTGGGAGAGGGTGTGGCCTTCTGGGATCAGTGGAGCTGTGGGTTGGAGTCCCCCCTGGGGGGAGAGGGGGGCTGAGAAAGGCCACCCCATCTTCCTCTTTGCTGCCTCCTCCCCGCAAGGCTCTTCTCAGGGCTTGGGCAGCAGGTACAGAAGGCTCCGTGGCCATTTCCTTCCCCAAGTTCTGGCCAGGGGGCTGTTCTGGTCTCTAGCAGAGCCCCCACCCCACTCCACCCCAGCACACACAATGTGGGCCTCCCCAGGCCTCAGCTGCATGGCCAAGGGCAATTCTAAGAAGAGGCCTCAGGCCCCTCAGAGCTTGCAGCACATCCCTCCCCACCCCCTTCAGTTTTTCCTCTCTCACCCTCTTCCCTGGTTAAAGGCATTTCTGGGGCCCATCCCACCCACTGAAGCTGAGCCTGTGCTCTGGCCCACCATTCCATCAGACTGAGCTCAGGTGCCACCAAGATGCCCGCACCTAGGCCTCCCCCTAGCCCAGGAGGCCTGTCGCAGGCCCTCAGCTCCCTCTGGGGGAGGGCAGACCTCCCACTGTGCCGGGGTCACTTGTTAACCTCTCAGGAGGTGTCTGCGGGTTCTAGGCAGCCGCTCAGACCTACAAGTGCCTCCCTCATATTAGGGAGGCTGCAGCACCCCGTTCTGTGGCCCTCTCCCCGCTTCTCGCAGGGCCTACTGCTGGGGAGAGGGAGACTGTGCTGCCCAGCAGCCGTGGGAGGGACACAGGAAGAGAAGGGACACCTTTGCTAGGGAGGACCTTACCCCGCACATGCCCCGGCCTGCCCCTGTGTCCCTATGGACACTTACCCTCCTTGCCTGAACCGACTTGTATTCACCAGGCTGTAGCCTCTTGTTCAGCCGGACTGTGACACACCACTGTTTGGCTTCAGACCGGTTCTGTAAGGGTAGCCCCAGTCCCATGTCCTAGGGCGGCAGGGCCACCCCTCGGGGTGCCCTGGAGAAGGCAGGCATCTGGGAACAAAGGGTCTGGAAGGCATGGGGAGAAGAAATGCCACTTCTGAGATATGATCCCCCCAGAAATGGAACATGGCGCCCACTTGAGACACCCTCCCTCAGCAGAAGAGGGCCCCCATATCTCTGCAGCTGCCTGACCCCATCAGAGGATAGAGCCTGGACTTGGGCCCCTGAAATACCAGTCACACCCCTTCCCAATCTGGCTCTCCCTCAGGGAAGGAAGAACAGGTCAAAGGTTGGGAGTACTTGGTGGGAGGATCCCTCCTTGCTCTCCAGGTAATGGGCTTTCTTTTTTTTGCTTTTTGGTATGTGGGTAGTTCCCTGGCTGGGAATCGAACCCAGGCCGCAGAGCTGACAGCGCCAGCGCCGAAGCCTTAAGCCACTACACCACCAGGGAACTCCTATAATGCACTTTCTAAGGCTGCATCTTCCCCTCCTCCCTGCAGGAGGGTGGGCCCCTGTGTCTCCACCTGAGGCCTCGTGTTCTCCCAGAGCACGCTGGGAGATCGCTCAGCTTGCTCGGGCTGCCTGCTCTGGCCTTCGCAAGCCTCCCGGAGCTGGCTGAGTGATGACCCAGGCCGGCGCAGGCCTTCCGACACCCTGCAGGCAGGCTCTGTTCTGGACTCTGCCTTGGGCATGCTCAACCCAGCACCCCTCCACACAAGATGATTTTGCAGGAAAAGAAGTCAGCCTTCAGTGCTGGGAGGGCCCCAGCTGGGCGGCCTGCGTGGGGACCTGTCCTTGGCCTGCCCTCCCTGTGACCCTGGCGCCTCCCTCCCGCTGACTCTGCAGATTCTTCAGTAAAGACCCTCTGGCCCCAGCATGGCATCAAGTGGCCTGAGGGTAAGGACGCTATGCTTCCTCCTGGGGAATCCTGGGGCCTCCTGCTCCTCTGAGGCGGACTCGCAGCAGAGATGCACGGGGAGGCGACCGGCAGGGTCTGTGGGACACTCACTCTTTCACACGTTATGTCATTACCTTCACAAGACCTGCTGAGGAAGTATCTTTTCCAGGTACCAGGAAGGACAGGAAGTCACAGCTGGTACCCTGGAGCCTGGGGTCCTCCTTCCTCCTCCTAAACTGTGGAGCACACAGTGAGTGACAGGTACGACCCTGCTGAGAGATAGCCACACCGATAGCAGAAAGCACCGTGGCTACACACCCCGGCAGTGAGCAGTCAGATAGTCTCAGAGTGGGGACAGGCCGGCCCAGTCCAAAAGGGAAAAATGACAGGCCGGTCTGAGGACTCCCTCTCAAAGTGACTGTCCATCCAGGACAAAGCCCTGCGTGTCCTCAGCCCTCATCAGCCTCACACGCAGACCAGAAACATCGTCTCCCTGGGGGCGGGCGGGGGGTCCTCTCCCTGGAAGCAGGAGCAGGTCTGGCGTGAGCTTGGGAGCCACAGACAAGCCTGTGTCCCCGGCTGGCGTCCAGAGGTCTGGTGTCCCTTGGGTTGATCAGCTGGGACACTTTGAACAAGGCCTAATCTTGCTGACTCAGTTTCCTTGTCAGTAAAATCGGCCCTGCTTCCAAAAAAGGTTGTCGTGGGGACAGAGAAGATCCTGTGTGCCCAGCTCTGTAATTGGGCAGGTGTCCAACGAAGGGAGGACAGTGGCCCCACCCCCTGCCCACACAATTGAGGGGATCGAAGGCCACCAAGGACATCTGACTGTCGGCAGAACCAGATGGTGAGGCGAAGACTCGCCCCCACCCCGGCCTGCTCTGCCTCCTTGACTCGGCCGTGTGGAGCCAGGTCTGAGTGAGGACGGGAAGGCCAGTGACTCACAGTGACCTCACTCGTCTTGGCCTCTGTTGCTCGTCCTGTAAAATGGGTGCAGAGGTCTGTCAGTTAAGCAATCTCCCGATGAAAGGGCCTCCATGGCTGCGGCACTCTGTTATTACCATCGCCATTCCCCTTTCCTCCTACTCATCCGGTAGGAGGGTATGTGAAGGGGGAGATTGGGGGAAAGAAGCTTCACCTGCAGCCCAGCACCCAGAGTTAGCTAGCTGGGTCTCACACGGGTCACCAGAGCTGGTGGCACCTCCCCTGTCGCTTTTCCACACACAACCAAAGACAAGTTACCATGTAACGAGCCCATGGGAATTGGGGCCAAACTCTCCACATGGCAAACCAGCAGGACCTGTTTGCTGGGATGAAATAATCCCGGGGGACCTGGTGTATGGCTGCCTTCCCACAGCCCTCCACCTCCCGCAGTGCCCGGCCCAGCAAGGTGACCTTGGCAGTCTCCTAACCTTTCTGAGCTCTGGGGCTCGTGAGGGGAAGGGGCCCCTGGGAGGAGCCGGACATGGGGGCTCAGGGGAGAACACACAGGCCTTCAAAGGGGTGAGCACGCAGTGTCCCCCAGACTTGGCTAGACAATCCAGGGCCCTGGAGAGAGCGGCTGGGAGGGGGAGCTTTAGTGAGGACTAAAGAGGAGGGGACTCCCCAAAGTCTACAGACTTGGGGCGATATGGAAACCAAGGAGGGGGCAGATCCCAGTCCTCTTCCTCAGCCCTCCCATAGCGAGCGCCAAGGCCAGGTCCCCCCACCCCTTGGACTTCTCTTGAAGGAGGGTCTCAATCATCCCAGGGTCCCCCCACATATCTGATACTCCGTAGGCACAGTCGATGCTTATAGAATAACTGCTTCACTCTGGTCCTTCCTCCCAGGACCCCCAACCCTTGGTCAATTTAGCACTTGGACTCCTGGACTAGACAGGAGCTTACATTTTATTTTGCTTTGAAATTTTTTTTTAAATTTTACTTTTAGAAAACCCCACAATTCTATGCCTAAGGTAACATCAGATTTTATATTTTTATCCTTCTTAAAGTTTTAAATAAATTTAAATGATAAAATATTTCTAACATTCAGGGAAGTACAGAGGAACGTCTCGGAGAGCCTCATCCACCCACCATGAGCTTGAACAAATGGTAACATTTTGTTGTACTTTCTTTAGGTCTCCTTTGGTCAAAAAGCTCAAAGTTGGCAATAGAATGGGAGTGGCATCCCTAACCCATCCCCTTCCTCCCCCTCCAGAGCAGGCCACGGATGCCTTTTCACATCAATGTGTGTTTTCATACTTTTACTACACGCAGGGGTTCGTGAGCCACCGGCAGTGCCATTTCACGTGCTTATGAAACACACATGAGAAAGTGGGGTGCGGGCTGAGGCTGCCGTGCAGGGTTTTCCTCCTTGGTTCTCCAGGACCTCCAGGGTGGGCACTGGAGGAGGCCAGGCACAAGCTCCTCACTGTCTTCAAACAGAGCAGACACTCTCTCCTCTGATTTGTACAATGGGCCTCTGTATGAAATATCCTTCGATAAGCAGCTCCCAAGTTTAATGGAAACCCCTCCCCTGTCGGAAGATGAGACTAGGGCCCAGAGAGGGGAGGTGACTGGCTTCAGGTCACACAGCAGACTGAGTGGCAGAGTCTTCTGATGCTGAGTCCAGGGCTCTCAGGTTTCCCCTAGGCCTTCCTTGTTAAAAAAAAAAAAAAAAAAAGAAAAGAAAAAAAAGAAAAGAAAAGAAAAAAAAGATGGCAACCCAACCCAAAGGCTGATTTGCTTCTGGGCTAGAGAAAGGCAAAGGAGTCTGGACATGGGGCCTGTGACGAAGCCAAATGACTGCCCCTTTGGGGAGTGGTCGCGGGGCACCAGGAAAGCCCTAGACCCGGGCTGCCCTGCATGGCAGCCACGAGCCACCTGTGGCTGCTGAGCACGAGCAATGGAGCACGTCCGAACCGAGAGGTGCCGCAGCAGTGAGCTACACACGGGATTTTGAAGACTTCATGCAAAAAGGGTGGTTTGATTTTTATATGGATTACGTGTTGAAACAATAATATTCCGGATATCGTGGGTTAAGAAAAACATCTTCCTAAACTTAATTTTACCTATTTCCTTTTCACTTTTTAAAATGTGACTCCTGGAAAATTTTCAGCTATCCCCGTGGCAGTTAATGTTTCTGGGGACAACGTGGCCTGCTGAGCGGCCCCGGAGGCAAAGCAGCTCCACCCCAGAGTGAGGCTGAGGGGGCGGGGAGGAGGAAGGGCCCCAGGAACTGGGGGCTCGGTCCACAGGCCACACCTGGGTGCTGGTTGTGACCCAGAGGGGATGAAACAAGCAAGTGCCACCCCCACCTCACGGTCAGGGGCTCCTCTCTCTGAGGACCGCCCACCTGCTCCTCTGGGATCCAAGCTTGCCCTTGACTCTGTCCTTGAGAGCCAAGTAGGCTGCCTCCACCTGGGAGTTCCCGCATCCGCCTGCACAGACTGGGGGTGGGGGGTGAGGATCAGGACAGTGAGTACTTTCTCCCAGGTCTCTGGCCTCCCTTTACTGTGGTGATGACAGGGGTCTTTGCTGCCCCTGCCCCTGCCTTCCCCTCCACTGTGGAGTTGAGCGCTGGAGATGGGCTCTTCCTCCTGAACCACCCCCTCCCACAACCAATGACCTCAGGGAGAGGGGCTTTGGGGTCCAGTGTGGGCTACAGAGACTGCCACGGGGCAGCAGGCACACACTGGGATCCCTGGGGGGGTGAGAGGGGCTGCTGAAGGGCCTGAGCTTCAGGGCACAAGTCTCTAGTCTGGCACTGTGGGAGATGTCCAGCTCACCCCTGGGGGGCCCTCCCCCCAGTTCTATCTTCGTTTGTACCATCGCCCAGGTCTGCGGTGCCAGCCAATTATTCTGTCTTCCCCTGAGCTGGCAAAGCGTGACACTTCCCCATTGGAAATCCTCAGCTATCTCCCCGTGCAGCTGGGAGCTGTCAGCCGGCAGCTCTTCTCAGTGAAGGTGGAGGTGAGGAGGAGCGGCCCGGGGGTGCACCGCCTATCAGAAAATGAGAAAAGTGTCAGGCGCTTACATGCCTATGACAGACAGCAACCTTTTCTCCCTGTGGGGGAAATGGAATCCAGGGTGTAATGACTTTGGAGCTGTCAGTGTCTTGGGGGGAAAATCCCAGCACCCCCCACTACTACAGAATCATACAAATGCACATAGTAGAATATTCAAATCATACAAGAGCCCCCAAAGTTGTTTGAGTTCTGTTTTGTTTTGTTTTTTAGCAGAATGACACATAATTCACCTACGTCACTGCATTTTGCACATCCAAGGCTGGGCAGGCTCTGAGATGCTCCCACCACCCTGGTCCACCCTTTGGGGAATCAAAAATCACTGCATTTTACAAGCCCCTTCCCTGGAAATGTGCCCTCTAATTTAGAAACGTTGTCAACAGAGGCCTGTGCTCCAGAAACCACAGACGATGAAGAATGAGCATCTGTGTTGAGAGCTCACTGTTTGAATCAAATAAAACTTACAACCAAGTTAATCTGACACATAGTTAATGAGATAATCATTGTTGCGCTTCATGGGAATTAGGCATTAATAGGAAGCAGTTTTTATAAATGATGGTAATTATACTGTTTCCTTTACTCAGCCAAAATTTAGAAGTTTTTTCTTCTTGTTTTGCTACTTCCTTTGCATATACTGTCAGTCTGTGTTGAAGTTTCCTGTGGGTTTCTGTGCCATTTCGTCACAGTCGCCACCCGAGCCCGCCTTCACCCAGGTCACAGGCGGACAGCAAGGTTTTCCTAAGCACCTACCCTGTGCTGCTATGTGAGACACTTGGCTCTCATTATCTCATTTAATCCTCACAAGAACCCCCAGAAATCAGTATTTTTAGTTCAGAATTCACAAGAGACAACTGAGGTTCAGGTTGGTTATGCTGCCCACGGTCACAGAAGCAGGAAGGAGCCACCCCGGGCAGTGTGACCCTGCCACTTGAGCAAACCACAGTGCTGCACGGCCCCTGTCCCTGGCTGGCCTCGGCGTCAGCCTCGCACTCTCCCTGCTCCCTGGGGACACCCTGGTCCGGACAGTTGAGAGCAGCAGAAGCGTCAGGCCCTGTGGCTGCCCGGGAGGAGGCAGAGCCTGCTCACCAAGGTGTGGTGGGTAGAAAGGGGGGTCCAGGCAACACAGGCTTTGCATACACATGGGTCAGAGTCCAACTCTCAGCACCTCATGTGCTCGTCCTGGGATGCTGAGCCTCACAGAACCCCTCTGAGCCTGGTGCCCTTGTCCATCAAATGGGGAGGAGTGTTTCAGGGTTCTTGTGAAGATCCAGCAAGCTGATGTCTGCGAAGGCCTAGCGCAGGCCTGGCACACAAGAGGACGGGAGCGTGAATGGGCCCCTTCCCAAGGGGGCACAAGAGTGGTGGCAGGGACACGAGATTTGCAGTCCCTACATCTGGGAGCCTGACACAGGGACTTGGATGGATCTGGTGAAGGTTCCTGCCTACCTTTGTGCCTGGGAGGCACCCAAAGGGTGCAAACATCACAGGCTCCCTTCGGGAGGTCACTTCGGTTTCCTGAACAAGGTGAACCCACACCTTCATTCCAAATCTCCACAAAAAGTCCGCAGTCCCCTCCTCATTGCTTTCATGCCACTCTCAGTTATGAAAGGGTTAAGCCCCAGCATCTAGCCTGAAGCACAGGGAGGGGGTCAGCTAGCAGGAAGCGCCAAGTGGAAAGGGAACAGAACACTGAAGCCACAAACTCCCGTCCAACACAAACTTCTGTCACCTTACCATGCTTCCCTGGGCCTGTCCCATGTGCTGCCACAAGCAGGGGACAAGAGGGTGTGTGCAAAGGTACTTCATGTTCCTGTGGCAGGTGACCAGAGGGGAGCTCTTGACACCTGGCGGGGCTGGGGATTCCAGGGCAGGATCTCAACCACCAGGGTCATCCCCAAAGCCCACCTGAGCAGAGCCTGTTGTGACACCTGGAGGGGCCTCAGTCCTCAGGGCCTGAAACCACAGGGGTCACTGAAGGGCCATCTGGGGCTGTAGAGTCCTGGGGCCCTGGCCAGCTTCTCAGCTGGCCCAGGGCAAGAGTCATAGGTCTGCATCAAGGCTTTAGAATCATCGACACTTGAGATCAAGTGCCAAGTCCACCATCTTCCAGCAGTGAGACCCAGGGCAAGCTACTTATTTCCTCTGTGACCCAGTTTCCCCACCTGTGAAATGGGGCTAATCTTTGGGGCTGCTGTGAAGACTCATGTGCTCTGACTTGCAAGCTGAGCCCAGTAACTGACTCAAATGAGGGCTCTATCAACACCAGCCATTCATAATAACAATAACTATAATGACAATTCCTTCCAGAAATACCTGTTGAGCACGTGTGACAGGCCCGCCATTGTGCAGGGTATTCTTGGAGATATGAAGGTGAGTAAGACGGATCCCGCCCCTATTTGGGTGCATGGATAGCAACAATTCTAACCAGAGTCTGAGAGTGCTGAGTGACGTGAGAGAGGTGTGCCCGCACCAACACTCAGGGAAGGCTTCCTGGAGGAGGCAGCATTTGAGCTGGGCTTGGGTGAGTGGTTAGCTCTGGAAGTGGGGAAAGAGAGGAAAGGCACGCCTGCACGAGGAAGGAAGCAGAAATGTGAAAGAACATGCACGTCTAGGGCACATGGAAACTCTGCGTGGCGGAGAGAGCAGTCAGAGCGTTACTGTCCGCCTCTGCCCTGGTGGGTGATCTTGATTAAGTCACTTCCTGTCTCTGGGTCTGATCGATGGTTCTCCCTCTTCCCTCCAAGAATTTCAGTTACCCCTTCATCTGTCCCCATTCTCCCTCACACACAAGCTAAGTCTTTGTATGACCAAGTCACAGAAAGTTCTGACCAAGTGCAGGCAAAGTGAAAAATCCCCCTTCAGCTCCAGTGTGGGGGTGGGCGGGAGGATGGGAGGGTCCAGGCGGGCTAGGCCGAGGGATACGGGGAGAAGGCAGGGCAGGCTGCCGGAGGAGAAGGCAAAAACACCGTTTGCACCTGGAGTCCTGGCCTGGCGGTCTTGACAAGGGGCCGAGAGGAGAGAGCAGTCCAGGATGACACGTGCCCGGGTGATCGGTGGCTACCTGCCAGGCTGGAAGGGGGATAATAAATTGGTCTGAGCACGGTGAATGCGAGGCGCCTCTAAGACATCCAGGTGGCGTGTCCTACAGTCCTTGGAGTTAGGAACAGGGACTACAGATCTGGAAGTCACAATATGGGGCCAAGACTAGAAAGCCAGGTCATCCCCTCCAGCTGAGGGCCTTTGACTGGGGTAGGGGACAGAGAGACAGAGAGAAAACAAGAATGGCAGGGAATGACATTGCTGGGCCTTAGATCCCCCATCTGTGGGGTGACAGGAAGTCTTGACAAAGCACTGAGGGGACCGGCTCTCCCTGCACCGTTGGGTTTAAACGCTCGTGAGACCGTAGGGGGAGCAGCCTCTGCTCCTAAGTGTGGTGTCCTTGCCAAGGCACCTGGACTCTTTCCCTTGGGAATACCCTAAAGTGCCCCCACCATGGCCCTTTCCTGCTTCCAATGTCACTAGCTCTGAATTCCAGCATTAATTGTGGGTTGGGCTGGGGGTGGGTCTGGGGGCCCAGGCCCTATCTTGTTGGCCATTTTCCCTGGGAGGCCAGGCATTGGTAGGCAGGACCAATGAGACTGGTGCCCAGTGAGTGACTGATGTGCTAGCCAATTAGGACACACTTGGCCCTACAAATCCAGCAATACAAGGGATCTTAAAAACCATCTGTCCCTGACTCTGTGCTGCTCACCCCAGGCCAAAAAGGAGCAGGGAGGAAGAGACCTGGAGCTGGTTTTTATCTTTCGAAAAGCCTAGCAGAAATAGAACATTTATCTGTGTGAAGGCTACATAGGCTTAACTAAAATGTCAAGTTTCGTGGCTGGAATTATAATGCGGAACGTGATAGATGTATAATTATTTGGTAATCACTAATTTAAGATTCTGTTTTGTATGAAACAAAACCATGGCATGCTGCTCAGAAGCTCTGGTTGATTTTGTTTCATACAAAATTGGCTTCTGAATTAATAATTACTGAATAAATGTCATTCAACACCCTAAACTTTTGAAACGTGTGTGTGTGTGTGTGTGTGTGTGTGTGTGTGTGTGTGTTGGGCGGTGTGGAACTGGGATAATAAGAAGGTAAGATGCTCTCCTTTTGCAGATGAGAAAACTGAGGCACAGGGCGAGTGCCCAGCCCCCGGCCCTGTCCTGCGGCTGGGGTCCCAGAGCCCGGGGCGGGGCAGGTCCCAGGCCTCCGGAGCCCTCACCCTGGGCTCTCTTCTTGGTGCTCTGCAACTGGTGGTTCCTGGGGAGCGCAGCAGGTGGGAGGAGAGGGAGAGTCGACTAGTTCTGTACCTCCAGACCAGGGCCAACTGCTGCCTGCAAGATAAGGAGAGGGGACCTCTGGGAACAAACGGCCTGTGGACTGGGGAGATTGAGCAAGATAGGAAAACAGGTGCAGGTGACAACAGGGGATGGGGGAGGGGAAACAAAGACAGAGAGACAAAGCAGAGGGCGTGGGGCTCCTGAGCCCCTGGGGGATCCCATGTGGTCCAAAGGCTGGATAGAGCCCCAGACCCACCCTTTCTGTGATGCCATATGGGGGTTAATTAGGCTCCAAAGAGCCCTGGGCTGCAGATCCGAAGGGTCTGAAGGGAGTCCCTGGGCCTTGCTGCTCTGGTCTCAGCCACTGGGCAAAGGCGATGTGCACACCTGTGGGGCAGGGCTGCCCTTTGACAAACTCCCAGCAAGAGCAGCCTCCCTGCTCCCCAAGGGCTGCCAACCACAGCAGCAGACAGCCCCTTGGTATCACAGGCCCTGCCCTGGAGAACTCTTGCTTGGAATCAGCTCCATTAAAAATTCCTCCCCCAGCAAGTAACTGGGAGCCCAGTCTTGTGTGGGGGAAAGGGCACTGGGCTAGGAGTTCAAAGTCCAGCTCAGAGCCCGGGCCCTGTCCTGTCACCGACTGCCTGACTCTCTCTGGGGCTGCGAAACCATCCCCATGCAGAGTAAAGGTCTCCATGACTATCTGGGCATCAGGGCCCAGAGCTCATTTGGGGAGCAAGGTGAGTGCTGGGGTATCATGTCCCTCCCCTGCGCGCCTGCCCTGCCAAGGCCCTGTCAGCTACAGGCAGTGGTGGCAGCTTCGGATGGGCTGGCCACGGGCCAGGCCCCCTCCTGGGCCCCCAGCAGGGCTGGGTGGAACCTCAGGTCCTGTGCTTGGGCAGCAAGCTGGCACCTATGTGAGGGGTGGCTGGGCACCCTGCCCAGAGCTGAGGAAAGGCTGCCTAGGGACTGTGCCCAGGCCTTCTTGTTCAGCCAGAAATTCCAGCCTTTTAAGGATCAAGGGCGAGAGAGGGGCCTGGGCCTATTCCAGGCCACCAGAGAGCCAGTTTTCCAGCTCAGCAGTATCACTGGGCCTTGGGGAAGGCTTCCCTGGTCTTTGACTGGCTTTCTGGAAAGGTGTGGGATCCTAGGATGACATGGAGGCTCCAGGCCCTGGGGAAGAAATTACTTTTTAAATCAACTTTCTCGAGGTCAAACTTACATACAATAAAAATGTACCCATTTTCGATGCACTGTTCAATGAGTTGTAAATGTGCATGCTCGTGTACCTACTGCAATAATCAAGATACAGACTATTCCATCACCTAAGAGGTTCCCTGGTGTCCCCTTCCCAGTCAGCAGCCCCCCTACCCTGGCCCCAGGCCTCCACTTGGCCTAGAAATGAGGTTTACCTATTTCATACAAGTTACCATCCAAGTTCGTGCTCTCGTGCCTGACGTTTTTCGCTCCATGCATGAATGTCAAGGTTCATCACGTCTGTTTAGTTCTCCCTTTATATCGCTGAGGACCATGGGTGGATCGCAGACTGTTTAGCTGTTCTCTTGTTTTTGGACATTTGGCTTCTTTCACGGTTGTGACTATTACGAATACCGCAGCTGTGAACATGTGTACGTACATTCTCATTTCTCTTGTCTTAGTGCCTAGAAGGGGGCTTGCTGAGTTGTACGGTAAAGGGTATGTTTAAGTCTAAGAAACCGCTGAGTTGTTTCCCAAAGTGGTTGCACCCTTTGACAGCACGGGGGTGGGCACGGGGGTGGGCCGGATGCAGCACGCAGCTCTTCCCTGTTCTACGTTTTCTCTCCCCCCAGGACGGAGCAGGTTGGTAAGGTGGTTTGGTGCTCCAGGGAGCGGGGCGCCCGTCCCCCACCCCTCCCACCCCCACCCCCACTCCCACGCCCATCCTCCCCCACCCGCTGCAGCCTCACCATAAAACACCCCTGCCCCCTCCAAGTGGCAGCTCGTGGTTGAGATTAAACTGGCTGTGCTGAGTAGAGAAGAGCTTAAGGGTCTATTTATACCTGAGTTTGAGCAGATGCATTGTTGGCTAAAACATTGTGATTATTTTCCTTTCGTTAGTTCTTATCATCCCGTGAGAGTGTCTTTAAACAGAGCTACTGCCACACTGGCAGCCTCACCCCGATTCCCCTGCCTGCCACTTCCCCAAGGGAAAACCATTTCTTTCCAAGGCCGGGGGGCCGTTGAGTACTTCTGTTTCCGTGACGTCCCTTTGCACCAGTGCGAGCTGGTAACTGCAGGAAGCAACGCGTGTAGCTGGACAACTTCTCTGTTTTGCTGTCAGTGTCCCACCCAGCTCTCACCTCCCCCGTCCACCTTGCGGTCAGACAGCACTGGGCTCCCCCTACTCCAAAGGATACAGGGCTCCAGAGAGAAGGGATGAAGCTTTCTTTTTGTGTTCAGAGAGCTTGCTAATTGCCCAGAGGTGGGAAAAGTACAGACAGAAGAAAGGATCTTCCATTGGAGCAAGCGTTAAGGAAACCCCAGAGCCTGGCACTGCACATCTAGCTGAACTGGTCCGATTCCTGCCCCTGCACCCACGTTTTTAGGGCTGGACCAGCAAATGACTCTTTCAGGATAAATTGAGATCTCCATCACGGTAAGGCTCTTGGGCTGCCGTGTCCCTCGGACCTCAGGATACCTAAGAAACCATCCTCCCCGGCCTGGGAGAATACCACCACCTGGGCCGGGAAGAGCTCACCGAGAGGCTCTCGCGTGCCAGCTCCTCAGAGGGCACTGCCTGGCACCCTCCCAGCGTGTTCTGAGTGAGTCCACAGGTGATACGGCTCCAGAGTTTGCCCGAGATGATGAACCTGTGATATCATTCCAATTTCAAGCTATCAAAATAACATTTAACCCCTTATCCCATTTAACCCCTTATCACAGTTAGCATTTATTTGATTCAAAGATTGCAGAATTTGATAGAGGTAGGTAGGTGTCTTTTGAGGCTAACTTTTATTCTAAATTAGCTTAATCCACACCTGGGCTGTCCATTTTGGTATCCATTAGCCACATGTGGCTCTTTCAATTTGAACTGATTAAGTTAAAATTAAATTAAAATTTTAGTTCCTTGGTCTCACCAATCACATGTCAAAGGCTCAATAGCCACATGTGGTTTACCGGCTACCAAGTTGGACCATGCGGATGTGGGACATTTCCAGCACCGCAGAGAGTTCTGGGGGACAGCGCCAGTTTAAACAGCCGTGTCGCCAGCAGCGGCTTTATCACCAAGAACATTTTCTGCGTCTGGCCCTTATCTGGCTGTGCCTTAAAGAAAAAAAATCTCAGAGATATGATCCCCGCCCCAAATGATCTGCAATTTCAGAATGGCACAATGATTCACAAGATTTAAGACAGTAAAGGACAATGATCAGACCAAGCAAAGTTGGACATAGAAGGGCGAGAGAGTCATTAGAGAAGTGAAGAATCTTGTGGGAGCTGGTCGGCAGAGGCTCATTTGAGGACATATTGGGACTGGGCCTTGCAGGGCAGGCTGAAGGTTTTCATGTGAAGGAGACAGAAGGCTATTCGAAGTGGAAGGAATTACATGTGCAAAGGTCCAGAGGTGTTAGGGGCTGGCCATGTTTGGGATGGTTTTAAAGTGGTATGGCAGAAGGTTGGGGTCAGACAGGGGAGCTAATGTGTCCTGCAGAGCCCTGGAAGGCTTACTAGCAGGAAGAAGACATGGAGAGATTTGCATGTGAGGAAGATCACTTTAGAAAGAGTGAATGGATAACAGGGAGAGACCAGGCAGAAGGTTATGGAAGAATCTGGGTGAAAACTGAGTTTTCCTAAATAAAGCCCAGAGAGTGGGCATGGAGAAAAGGGGACAGATCTGAGGGACTGCTGGGTCCAGCCTGGACAAGGCAGATAGAAAGGAATACATTCTGTGCCTGGGAAGGTTTCATGTCGACGTGGCTTCCGGAATTGACTTAAGCCTAAGGGCTCTAAATTCAAGAGGCTCCTACAGTAAGCAGCCATGCTAACAGGTCCGTAGACCAAGGCGGCCAATCTTGATTTCTTCCACACAAGTGAAGTGTGAGGATTTTCTGAGACCTCAGTTTTTGTTGTTTGAGCCAATGAAGCAACAAACCTATTGTTTCAAAAATGGGTTCTCCAAGGAGGATGCTGGGGTCCTGGGCTTATCCCAGCACAGAATGCACAGTTTGGTCGCCCAAGCTCCCCACTTGGGTTTATTTATCATCCTAATGACACCCTCCAGGAGGAACAATGGCTGGTCAACCCAGTTACAAATTAAAGTTACTACAAGGAGGAGACGGCAAAGAATGATGGGTGCAAACGCCGTCAGGACGCGGTGATCCCAGGGCTGCTGCCGCCTGCTCTCCTCGCCAGGCCCCTCCCCTCCCATACCACCTTCCTTCCCTCCGTGGCTCAGTGACCTGTTGTCATCTCCCATCAGGGCCTGTCAAACTTGAAACTCCCCAGGTGAGCCCCCCACTCAGCCTTCTCCCCTCGGCTGTGGCCTTTCCAAGGTCCCTCTGTGCGGAACGAGGCTGCTGGGAGCAGCGCTGTGACAAGCAGAGACAGGAAAGAGGGCCTCGACGTCCACGCTCCTTCCCCCCTCTCCCCTGTCCATCGGGGTGCTCATTCCCCATTTTCTTCTTCTCTACCCACCTCCTTCACCCTGTGGCTGGCCTGGACTGCAGGCCCTGCATGTTCTGAGAGAGGCCCTGACTTCTGTGGGTGTCCCAAATGGTCGAGCAGGCACTGCCTGCTTGGCTCAGCAGCACGGGCAGCTTAAACACAGCCTCCAGCTTTGCTGACCCTGTTCATTCCTTTGTCTTTGGAAAGAGAGGAAACTGGAGAGGGAGTGAGGGGGACACTCCTCCTCTCCCGGGCCCTGCTGTCTGTGCCTTGGGCTCCTCTCTGTCTACCTCCTTCTGTTTCCTACAATGCGCCTCCTGTTGAAACAGTTAGAAATAGTAAATCTTTGCTTCTTGCAATCCACAGCACCCCCAGATGAATGGTTTCCTGGGAGGCTGGGGAAAGCATGTGGGGGCCACTTCTCTGCAATGTGTAGGAAACGTACAGTGGTTAGTGTCCCACCGCTGACCCTTTGTCCCAGCCCCCAGAACCCATGCATCCTGTGTATACCAACCCATTAGGGAAAGTAGCCATTCCCCCCAAGGTTTGCAGGAACCCCCTCTGCAGTTCTGGCTTGCTCTGGCCTCCTAGCTGCCCAATTCCAAACAGCCCTGGCCCTTTGGACTAGGGGATTCTATCCAGGCCTACTGGCATTTGGCACTTGGATTTCCTGGATAGGCATTGACGTGGCTCACACCCTGGGATGCCCAGTTTCTGCACTGTTTTACTAGGAGCTGTGCCTCAGCTCCAGCCCTGCCAACCCCAAATACCCACACCAGGCTCTTGGCCTCTGCCCTGGGAAGGCAGGCTGGACAACCCCAGTGAAGGAGAGGTAGAGTGACCTGCAAAGGGGTAGAGAGAAAATCATGCTCCCTTTGGTCTGACGTCACGTTCCAAGGACGCGACTCTGTGGGTAGTTCACCCACACCTTTGATGGCAATCAGCCTGTTTACACGTCTGCCTCACCCACTGCACTGTGGGCTCTGTGAGGGCGGGCTCACTCTGATTGACAGCTGGGAGTCCACTACCCAGTACAAGTCCTGGCTCTCCCACCAAGCATCCCACAAGTCTTCCCTGTCATGGTTAATGTCAGCCTATTTACAAAAGGCCTAAGTGAGAAGCTTTAGGGTCCTCAAGTCCTCTTGATTCTACTTCTTACAATACTTGTCCAGCCAATATCTTCTTTGGGGGACTGTGTGTTTTTGCCTGGTTAATTCCAACCAGGAATTGGTTGACTGATTTCCTGGCTTCCCTGTTTAACTCTCTCTCCCATCTGTCTGTCTGTCTACCTTCCTCACTGTTCATAGATATCACACAAATCGCATCATGCCATTCCTTTGTTTAAATGCCTCAGTAAGTCTCCACTTCTCCCAATTCCTTTAGACCTGCCATGATGTGGCCCAAACTGTTATTCCAGCCTATTTCTTGCTGCGTTCCCCTCCGGACCCTGTGAGCCAATCCCTCAGAACTCACTGTCCTTCAAGCAAGTGTTTCTTCTACCTCCACACTTCTGCATCTTTCATGCCTTCTGCAAAAGTTGCTCTCCACAACAAACCCCACCCTGTCTGGTCTACCGAACTCATACTAGTCCCTTAAGACCCAGCCAAAATGTCACCTCCTCTATGACGTCATCAGCTAGCTGTGAAACTTCCCTTTCTTGTCTTTTCATCTTGCACATGTCTCTAGCACAATGGATGATCAGAGAGCATTGTAGTTCTTTGCTCCATGTCTCTTTTCCATGAGCACACAATCTCCTTGAGGGAAGGGCCTGTGTCCTACCCACTTTTATGTATTCAAAGCTGTCAGGGAGTCTAGTGCATGGTAGGAAAGGCACTATACTATAGGCTGTGTGGCCTTGGGCAAGTTACTTACCCTCTCTGTCTCTGAGTTTGTTCATTCATAAAACTATCATAATAATAGTTCCTGCCTGAGGGAATCCTTAACAATGAGGATTCAATGAGTTACTACTTACAAAGCACGTAGAGCAGAGCCTCTCACATATTAAGCTCTCGGTAAGTGTTAGCTACTGTTATTAACTATGATTATTAGAGGCTCTGTAAATGTTTTTTGAATGATTGAATGAGAACCTGCAGAATCTAATAAGACACTTTTCCACCTATAAAGAACATTCAGTATCAGAGTCCTTCTCTCAAAATACTAAACACAAGTCAAGGTACCCATGAGATCACCTCGATTGGCAGAGACTTACGAAGATGACTGGAGAAAGCTTGGCATCTTATGAGATGAGGGACCGGAAAGGACAGGGCTTGAGTCACGTGGTGACAATGGTGTAACTGAATGTCAGCAGGAAAGCAGCACCAGAGTCACCCATCAATCCATCATTTATTCACAAATTTCCTAGTTGCCTTTGAGAAAGATGTGAACCCAGGATTATTTGGTGGCTACGTTACAAGGATCCAGATGGGGATCCAAAAAACCTTAAAGACGATTGAATCCCAATCATTTCTTCAGAGAATGATAAATTACTTTGACCTGGGTTCCAGTCGTGATCTTGTTGCCTACTGTTTGTAAGATGCTGATGTGTCCCTGAATCTTGCTGATCTGTAACATGGAAATAGCTCCTATTTCACGTGGTTGCTGCGAAGTTGAAATAAAATTAAATGGGATAAGTTACATAACGTAAAGCTTTGTGGTCATAGGTGTGTACAAACTTAGTGTTCGATTCAGTTTTGAAATGGAAGCTGTACTAGATCTAACAGAAATGCTTACCTCCTAAGCAAGAATAACATGAGGCAGCTACAGGGTCATTTCTCATTCTTACATTCTAGTCGGCAAAAACAATTTTTTTTGAACTGAATACATACATACTTTGGGCCAGAGATTTCGTTAGCAGCTAAAAAAACAGAGTTTGAAAACACAGTCCTTGCCCTCATGTAGCTCACAGTCTAGTGAGGGAGAGACAAGACGGCAGATTTTTTTATTCGTGAGTTAAGTTCTGCAGGTAACACGCCGTGTCCTCACGGAGAAGCACTGGACCGAGATGGGACAAGACTGGAGGTGAGGTGGCGAAGGAAGCTTCTGGAGGGGGCAGTGTCTGAATTAAGTCTTGAAGGAAGAGGGGAAATTGTCCAGACAGAGGGGAGAAGGAAGCTCATTCCAGGCAGAGGGAGCAGCAGATACAAAGATCCTGGGGTTCACAGAGCACTGTCATTCTAGAAAGAGCAAATTGCCTGGCAAAGTAGAGAGTGAATGCCCTTAGGAGAGAGGCGAGTGAGGAGTTGGGTCAAGCAAGCCAGCTCCGGCCTAAGGAGTTCTGATCCTGTCCCAAAGGTGACAGCAAGCCGTGGAAGGTTGCAAGCAGAGGGATGACTTGGTGGCATCCGTGTCTTGGTCTGCTCATGCTGGAGGCCATGTGGAGAGAGGGTGGGCAGGAGGACAGGAGGGCAATATGAAATAACCAGGAACGTGACTCCACAATATGGTTCCACATAAACATTGACAAATGTATCCTATCCTGTAGTAGATGTCATTAAGAAAAGGCATCCGCATACCCCCAGTACACCGGGGTGGGGGCATCTATCAGAGGTGCCTCAGCGAGGAAGGGCACTGAGGTCAACTTTGGAATGTGGCGAGGTAGGCCCTGGAGGATATACTCCCCAAATGTTTGTAGAGATTCTCTCTGTGTGGCAGGATTACGGCTAATCTGTCTTCTTCTTTTTTCTACAATAAACAAGTGTTATTTATATGTTTTTAAAAAGAAATAAACAGGGAGCTCCCTGGTGGTGTAGTGGGTAAGGCTTTGGCGCTGTCAGCGCTGCGGCCTGGGTTCGATTCCCAGCCAGGGAGCCACCCACATTTAAAAAACAAAAAACAAAAAAAGCAATTAAACAATGAAAAGAAATCAACCCAAGAGCTTTGGATCCAGGGGGATGGGAAGGTCCAGGACATTTAAAGGTGCTGGAAGATAGACAATTCGAGAACAAGGGCTTCCTTTTTAGGGAGATTCTGGTGAGCAAAGCTAAGCTTGTCAGGAAGGCAGTGAGCGTGCCCCTCCAAGGCAGGGAACGACACGCCAGGCTGGCATTTGTGGAGGGCTGGTGAACGCATGCTCAGTGCGCAGACAGATTTTCAGTAGGTGGGAAAGACAGGAGGGAAAGGATTGTGTAACCACGTTGCAGGGAAGGAGAATAGTGGCCTATTGTTGGAGATCTGATAAACAAATTGAGAGCGTTCATCTCAGGGGCGTGGGCTTGAAATCTGCTCCAAGACAGCTTAATGATCCATCACAGTCCTCTGCTAGGATGAGTGACTGGAGAATTATATTAACCCAGTTCAGCCCTCATTGTCCCAGGGCCTGCAACACAGCAACTGAGATAAGGTGGCTGAGCTGTTCGCGGGATCAAACCTCCAGCCTATGCAATGGGGGAGATAAAACCAGCCAGCCTCATCCATCATCCTTGGGCAGGCCACCCTCTCCCCTTCATTTCTCATCTTCAGAATTTGCATAATTAGGCACCTGATGGAGGTAAATGCCCTCCTCCCCACGTCTCTGGGAAGAGCCTGGCTTTTGCAGGAGCAGATTAATGAGGTTGGAAACCGGTGGCCTGGGAATCGCAGCCAGCTGCAGTCACATCAGACATGGAAATAAGAAAGTACTGGAAGAAATGAAGGAGCTGACAAGGCCTTCACCAAGAGGCGCTGGATTTCACTTCTGGTCCACTCGGTGAAAGGGTGCGACAGGCAGCACATCATTCGACCCCTGGAATCTTAGTTTCTTTGACTGTGAAGTGGTGGTAACGTCGAGTGAGGTGACTGACGGTGTACCCTGAGGAAGGGCTGGTGGTGTGTCCCCTCCACTGTATATAAAAACTCGATAATTAGCCACAATCCCACCAGAGATACGTATTAGGGCTATGATCCCCCTCGGGGATGAGACAAGGCACGGGGGGGGGGGGGGGTTAAGAAACTTGCCCGGAGTCACATACGATCGCGGGGCCCGTGCTTAAACCTGGGCAGCCAGACTCCGGAGTCCGTGCTTTAAATCACGGCATCACTTCCGCCATCAGTTGCAAACTACTTTACAAATAGACGTGGGTTTATTCTTCTCAGTTGTGACATTTCCAGGGAGCCGAATTAAATACCTAGGCCCCACGCACCACGTGTTGTGCTTGCCAGGGTTTTAATGCAGGAAAGGATGAAGGTGATGGTTGTGTCCACTGTGTGCTAACTGCTTAGTGGTGATTCTTACAAACCAGCAGCCGATGTGGGAGCAGAGACTCAGAGAGCGAGTGACGTCCCACAGGCATGGAGCTCATAGGCCAAAGAGACTCATCTGTCTCCAGACTTTGTAAGGCAAGGCTTCTTAGACTTTGAGGAGAGGCCTGGCAATGTGGGGGTGAAGGGCTGGGCCTCTAGAACCTGGGTTCGAAGTTCATTTCGGCTACTTCCTAGCCATGTGACCATGGGCAAGTAAGTAACTTTATCTCTCTGGGCCTCGGTTTACTCATCCATAAAATGGATATGATGATAGTCATAAGGTTATGGTGAGGTGCGCAGGGGTTAATACAAGTAAAGTGTGTAATAGTGGCACATGGTACACTCTCAGTGGTTATGAAAGCGACAACCCCAGGCCTGGGACAAGAGTATAGTGTTTAACTCAAAGTTTGCTTTGCTTAGAGGAGGTATGATAAGAGCTATACCCAGAAACCAGAAGATACACACAGAGATGTTTAGGGAAGATTCTAGCAGGAAACAAGCAGTAAAGTCAGACTCCTGGAAGGGTCAATGAGGGCCCAGGAGGCTCAGATGCAGGTAAATGGGGAAGAGTCCAGTGGACAGGGGCTTAGTTTTGGGGGACGCAGAGTTGGGCAGCAGGTAGCTCTCCTTCAAGGGCTGGTGCTCAGTATACAGAAGGTCTGACTGCGTCTGGTGGGAGGCCCAGCCGGGCAGTAGAAGAGTCTGGTGGGGACGTGGCAGCAGGGAGTGGAGAGCAGCCACTGGTTAGGAATTTGGGGCAGAACTCTACTTTCTGGGTGGCCAGGGTCAGGGAAGACATGAAACCCATCAGCACTGGAGTTCAGTTGACCATGCGCTAGGTCAGAGTAAAGGGCCAAACCCAGATATTGAGCACTTACAGGTGGAAAAGAGGTCAAAACAGGGGAGGAGTTCATTAGCATATGCAAAGATTTAGGATAGTGCTTTGTGCAAACTCTGAGGTGTTGTTGATGATGAGGATGGGGATGGGAGTGATGACGGTAATGGCGAGGATGTTATTTTGGCAGCCAGGATTTGGGCTTCAGGGACAGGATTTCAGATCCTTAGAGCAGAAGTAACCAGACTGGGATTTGATGCTTTCTTATTTCCCCCCATATGTCCGGGGACTAATACTGCCAAGTTTTTTATTCAGTCAAGCGAGACGATTCAAACAACCCCCAAAGCTTACCATCACCATGATTTCATAAAAGAGACGCCATCTTCTACTGTCACCAAAAATAAGGCAGACACAATCTCAGAATAGGTAGCCATTTACATTGGAAACGAAGATTGCCTCCACAAGATGCCCACTGACATGTCTTTCCCTCGGTGGGCAGCTGATGGGGGGACGTCTGCCGTGGAGCAGGGCTGATGGGCAGGGCAGAGCTGAGGGTGCGTTCTCGCCCAGGGCTCCCCTTCCTGGGCCTGGGCTACCTTGTGGCACTTGGTTTCAAGGAATGTGACAAAGGTGCTGAACTCTCATGCTGACCTAAGCCATCCGCACCTTCACAGCTGGCACCTCTGACGTGCCGTGCAGACACTCCAGGCCACTCGCTTCTTGCCCAGTCTGCTCCCACTTCATTCCAGGGCCACCTGGGTTCTCTCCCACTTACAGCCCTGTTCTTGCCCTGTGGATCTGACGCCTGAACTTGCTTCGTCCAAGGTGACCTTTGACACTCTTTAAGGGCCTGGGCTGGAAGTGGCCTCCTGCTTCTGCCCACCATGTGGACATTGCCCCATCCCCACCCCAGCCTTGGCCCGTGTCCTCGATCGCTGAGGGGACCTGCACAGAGTGTTAGAACTTAGACCAGCTGCTGCAATGTGGACCCCCACTTCTTCGCCTGTTCTTTGGGAAGTAGGCTGGACTGGCCACATGGGGGTGAGGGACGGAAGGAGAAGACAGTCTCCAGTGTGGTCACAACCTGGAGAAGTAAATAGGCTCCAGAGCAAGGAGCTAAACAGCTAATTAACCCCTATCTGTCTCTTGGAGTTGACTGTAAACTCTTTGAGCTGGGGACATATTCTGATCGTCTTTTATTGAATCTTTTATTTCCTACCCATTCCCAATTCCCCACCCCTCCCCAAAAACCAACCAGTAAAGTCCATGAGCCATCTATTTGTGACTTTGAATTTGATTCCTTCATTCAAACACACATTTACTGATCACTAGCCAAGAATGAGCTAGTGTGATAGGCACACTGAGAGATACTAAGACAGGTGAGGTGTGGAGGCCACCCTCTCACCACGGAACTAGAAATGAAGTAGAAAAGATTGAATGTTTCCGGAAAACATTCTGTTTCTGTTTCCAGAAAAGCCTGAAGGCCAGGCTGAACTAGATTCCCCTCCAAGTGCTTTAGTGGTTTGGCCCCGATGGGTCAGCCCAGCCTGGTGAAGAAATCTCTCCAGCGTGTCCCACTGGGCCTTGAACACAGCTGTGAGCTGAGGGAGAGGTGGCACTGCAACCACGTCATTTTGTTTTTAGAGTTCTTTCCCCTTGAGTTCCCCATTTGTCTCTTGGGGATCTTCTCCCTGACCCTCCTCCCGCAGTCATCCCAAACAAGACAAAACCTTTGCTGAAAAACAAATGTCTCCTCGACCCATTACAAGATAAAGGTGCCCTTCGTGTGTTTTTTTCATTAATTTATTGACGCTTGCATTTGGACTGCATTTGCTTGGCCTTGTACTTACTTGGTTGAAGCCTGAAGGTTGTTTAAGCAAAAGGGCACAAGAAAGGGAAAACAAATCAAAGAAACACTAAACTCTCAAACAAAAGGTTGTTTGTTTTGTTTTGTTTTGTTTTGTTTTGTTTTAATCAACCAACTTACTACCAGCAATGACATTTCCAAGAAGAGAGGCCAAAACAGGTTGGGTGGGAGGAACTTTCTTCCATGATTTGGTTTTCTTCACAGCTGAATGACATGAGCAGGGGGTTAGACTTCATATGGGGGCCACGGGGTTTGTCCCCAAAGGGCTCTGGGCCATTGTCCTTTGGTGGCCTGCCAAGCCTGGAAGCTATATTCCCAGGGCCCTGCCTTCTGATCTGTGCCCGGTCTCCCGTCTCCCCGGGCTTTTGGTGGTAGAATTATTACTTTCTTTCTCTCTGTAGCTGCTTCAGGTGGAGCAGCCTGAAGGTCGCGGGAAGGAATTCTGAATCAGAAGTCAGGAGATCTGGGTCTTAGTCTTGGCTGTACCTCTGACCAGGGCAAATTTCCTAACTTATCTGGGATTATGTTTCCCTGAGTCAGATAGTCTTCAAAGTTCAATGAGTGTAAGTGTGCTTATTTAGTTTCCATTTTTAAGTTAGAAATCAAATGCATGTTCAACAGTAAAAAAGATGATACAGAAATATATCAGGACAAGTTCTTCACCTCTACCCACCATCGCTTCCAGAAATAGCCTTTGTTGTTTAGGTGCATACCCTTCCAGACATCGTCTGTGCCCACACAAAGACATCCCTGGGTGTGCCAGATCCCACCTAGTTTCTAAGGTTGCCACAGCCTGCCTAATAGCTATGGAATTTCCTGCCTTCCAAGACGAGACTCAATCTCCTGAATGCATTTTATTCTTTTGGCTCCAGGAAAGGTTTTGCTTTATGTTTTGTTTTCTTTTAAAATATGTACTCACTTTTTCTAGAAAATTCCAGAGATAAGGAAAAGGCCCAGAGCTGGCTTGCACAGGGCCTAGAATCAATTATGAATCTCTAATCCCAACTCCTCAGTCAAGGATGTCACATTGCTAACCTGAAATTGTCCACAGTAGGAGTGTTTCCATCACAGAAACTAGCAAATGCTACAAATTAGGGTCAGCCCCAACCCATCCAGTTTGCCAGCTATCACTGGGCCTGGTGAAGGCCACGCTTTAACAACTCAAGATGGCCAGCCAAATGGCACTGTGTAGTTCAACAGGCTCTGTTGAGCACACTAGATTTGCAGGCTGTGTCCTTTCTAGCAAAAGATGACAGAACCCTGGGCAAGATCGTGGAGCTACCCCGCTTCCTGAAGCAAACACTCGTATATCTTTTAGACCTCCATGGGAGACTGTTAGAATAATGGCCCCAGTGAATCACAGCTCCTCATGTCCACCCCCCTTTCCCGGGAGATGCTGCACCTCCCCGATTGCCAGAAGTTGAGTCTGTTTTGCCATCTCCTTAAATCCAGACTGGCCTCATGACTCTTTTCTTTTTCTCTTTTTCTTTTTTGGGTAGTTCCCTGGCTGGGATTCGAACCCAGGCTGCGCCATTGAGAGCACCAAAGCCTTAGCCACCCCCCACCTCCAGGGACGCTCCATCATGACTTTTCTGTATGACTTTGTTGTTGTTGTTGTTGTTGTTGCTGTTGTTGTTGTTGTTGTTAGAATGGGGCAGAAATAACATTGTACAAATCCTGGAGTTTAGGTCTAAAGGGGTCTCCCAGCTTCTACCATCACCCTCTCCTAACCTTGAGACCACCATTCCTTGATGAAGTTCAGTGAGTCTATAGGAGGATGAGCGGCCACTTGGAGAACTGACAACCAGCACCAATGGCCAAACAGGGGGATGAGGACCCCAGCTTGGCTGACTAGATGTCCCATTTTAAAAGGGACAGAAAATGATGGCACTGCCCTGTTTCAAGCGGTGCATATGGTCAGCCCACTGACACTTTGAATTTAGCCCAGTGGGAGTAGGCTGACCACATGTCCCATTTGGAACGGGACAGGACCATTGTTTTCTGTCCCATTTCAAATGGGACATCTAGTCAGCGTACCATCAGCCCAACTTGGATGCCTGTAGCCACATGCATGATTATGGATGAGACCACCCACCCACCTAGCCAACCTGCAGCACAGTGAGAAACGGCAAATCACTGTGGTTTGTTTCACAGCAACAACGAACTGACACGACCTCCAAATCTAGAGGCCACGTTGGGGCCTGGAGAGCTGGCCGCCTTTCCCTGCTGTGAGCAAACCCTTACTAAATGATCAGTGGTCAGGATTTGTTTAAGGTGCTATTCCTCCAAAGGAATAAAGCTGTCACAGTGGGGTTGCAGGCCCCTATCAAGGATGTATGTAAGGTCAGGGACCTCCTGCCTGCCCCTCCTCTTGGCTCCTTTGTTCAACAGCATCTGGCCCTCCAGTTCAAGGTTTCCCTCTCCCAGAGGAGGTGGGGACAGGGCAGATCTGATTATCAACGCAGAGGAGACCTCAAGGAGACTGAGATACAGCTAACCTTCTTCGTAGCTGAACAAAACAAAACAATCCCCAAACCCCCCAAACAGGACTGGAGGGGAAAAAAATAAATAAAAAAACAGGGGTTCTAAAGATGACAAAATGCTGGGTCTCCTGTCTGGGTCATGTGCTTAATACTCGGCAGTTACTTAAAGATAGTAAAAGGTCAGTTCGATCTCACTAGAGTTTGACGTCTTCTGAGGTCTTTACATTGTTCTGGATGGTTCTGTGTGTATCCTTTCCCTCAGTAGACTTTAAGCCTCTTGAGAGCAGGGACCATGAAGTATTCATGTCTATGACTGGGAGACTAGCACAAAGCTTTGCTCAGAGCAGGCACTCGGTGACTGCTGTTGGATTGAACTATAAATTCAAGCCCGAACAGCAGGAGCTAACAGGCGCCATGGTTTTGAAATTATGGAAGGGTTTGAAATGTCTGCAGAGGAGCCAGGGGAGAGGAGATCTGAGCCCAAGGAGACAGCTGCAGACCTGGACCTGCAGGCACCTGTCTGTCCCATCCCCGCCCCGGGCAGGAGTTACTGCCCTCACCTGGGATGCTAGTGACTTCAAGGTGAGGCTGCAAATCCTCAGACCAGGTGTTATTTTGAGCACCTCCCTTCACGGACCTTATTTGGAGAGGTGACTTTGGCTGTGGCCTTGGGCAAAGACAGAATCCGTGGCCCAGAGCAGAAACCCTGGAGTCGTGGCTTCCAACCCCTTTACTGTCCTAAGGCGAAGCCAACAGCACGGAAGAAACACTGGGAGGTGGCACATCCTCAGGGACCCGCCCCCCAGACACTTGTCAGCAGCTCCATCAACTTGTCATTCACAATGATGGGCACCCGCCCCCCAACTCCTCTCTGTAGCTTCCACCCTTGGGGTTCAAGGTCGTAGATGCTTCGAGGGCTCCCAGGCACCTCTGGATGAAAGTGGTGACCCTGGGGAGTGTCTCTCCCTCTTCCTCCTACTCTGTCTGCTTCATACACCTGGGGAGAAGGCCAGGAAAAGGGGTCCACTGAGCACTTGTCCCGTCCAAATTCCTCCTCACTTCCTTTCCAACCAGAAGTGTACTGTCTGGTACTCAGAGACTTCCTTTGTTCCCTAGCTCCAGAGGAAAGGAAAAACGGGGTGAAAGAGATGGTAAAAGAAAGGGGAGAGTGGAGAAAAATGGCCTAACAACCTTCCCAGATTCCCCCCCTTCCCTGCAGAATAAAATTCAATCCTTTTTCGGTGTGCAGAGCTCCTCCCAGCCGGGCTCTTCCCCACTTGCAGCCTGATCTCTCTCTGCCTCTCCCTTCTCTGACCTGACAACCACCGGAGTCTACAGCTGTAGCTTCTTAGTCTGGAATGTCCTTTTCCTCTCCCTGACTGTGAGGGGACACCCACCCTTCAGGCCTCCTTCTGCTCTGCGATGCTTTCCCCACCTCCCAGGCAGAGAAAGCCTCACTGTGCCCCAACAGCACCTGCAGCTCATCACAGTCTGTTTGGTACTACTCATTCATTCATTCACTCATTCATGTGCTCCTTGAGCACCTGTGTGAGCCATATTCCGTGCTCGATTCCAAGGGAAAATAATAAACACAGTTCCTACTGACATGGACCTTCCAGACAGCCTTCCAGCGAGCTATTGAGTCAATAACTGCATAGGAGCTCTTGGGCAGGAAGTTTGCTCCAAGAGAGAGGCTCAGCACAGCTTGCCCTGAAGAAGTGAGACACTAGCTGAAAGGTAGCAGAGCTGGAGACGGTCAGGGGGTGGAGTGACAGGCCCCGGGCAAAGCCCGAGGGACCCTGGCCTATCCGAGGAAGTAAAGGAGGGCGGAGGAAGGCTGCACAAGCTCTGGGCTGTGGCTGGGTGGGCAGGCAGGGACCCGGTCCTCCGAGGGCCTTGGAGACTGGCAATGACTGTTTCGTGGCTCCACCTAAGAGAAATGGGAGACACGGATGGGGATGGGTTTACCCTGGTGGGGCAGGAGCATGGGCACATGTCTGATTTGCATGTTATAAGGCTTCATCTCTCAGCGTGGGGGTGAGAAAGGGTTAGCAATGGGGGCAGGGGTGAAGGCAGCAGAGCCCGCAGAGCCGGCAGGGCTGGTGCAGGGGTCCAGGGGGAGACATGCTCGTGGCCTGGGCAACGGTGGATGGACTAGATCAACAGGTAGGAGGTCAGACTGGTGGGCTCCGTGGCAGACTGGAAATAGGGAAGAGGTGAGCAAAAGTGAGTGGGTGTCTAACATGGCTCTCCTGTCGCTGTCTTGGGAAGCGCCTGTTGCTCCCACTAGCCTGGGGCTTACTTGGTCTTAGAGCCTCCTGCAGTCAACACAGTATCTTACCTCGTACAAGGAGCTTGCAGAAGGGAAATCCAAACCCCAGGAACAAAAGGGCAAACGCTCCCTATTAGGGAGCCTGTTAGGTGTTGAAGTAAAGCCACTCTAGCCAGATCGTTTACAGAATTCCTCTAATAGGTATTTCAAAATGTACAAAAATCAGATGTCTTCCAAAGTGATAAATTAATACTTTTGGAATGCAGGCAGATAGGTGGGGTTTGAGCGTCCTGTTCTCATCATTGCAAGATAATAATTTGAACTAGAGGGAGTTTCTGGAAACAAACACCATATAAATAAAGAAGTAAGCCCCAAATTGAAAGGTAATTTAAATATGTAAATTCTACGTTATATAAGACATATTAAAATATAGTTAATGTATGACTTTTAATTGCAAAGTAACTGCTCACTGTGAAAAATTCAAGCAATATATGAAGAATGGAGTCAAAAAAAAAAAAAAAAAGAATGGAGTCAAAATGAGGTCCCTTCATCCAACACCCGAGGCTCTCTCCCACCAAATGTAATTGCTTTTTCCTATACATCAAAACACGTTTCCCACTTTTAATAAGGATGAGATCATTCAGTGCCTTTCTGTGGTTTGCTCATCTTCCCCGTTTAGCGTAGTTATGTGAAAGCACGATTTGGGGTCATGGTCGAGACACAGACCACCGAGGCAGATTACTGGTGTTCAAGTCCCAGCTCTGCCCCTTACCAGCTGTGTGATCTTAGATGAGTGACTTCGCCCACTATGCTCAGTCCCCTCATCTGTGATCGAGCACAAATGACAGGATCTGCCTCATACGGTTTCTGTGAGAATTAAATACATGGACTGCCTCGTACAGGTTATCTTTCCCCATCAGAATGAATCCATCTCATCGAGAGCTCCAAAGTACAAGAGATATAAAAATTATTCAACTACCCTTTATTGATGGACATTCAAGTTGCTACTATTTCCTTCCCAATTCTAAACTGTTAAGTATCTTTCATGTATCTTTGAAGATAGATCTTTCTGTACACACGTGGGAATATTTGTTCTCACTACAAAATAGCAGCAGTTTTCATTCCCACCCCCCATACAAAACCATGTGAATTCCATTAGAGAGCTCTCCCCCTACGCTTACTGACACCAGCAATTAGCAATTTTTAGTAAGTTCTATGAAACCAATGGACAAAATAAAATATCTCGTTTTCATTGTTAGTAGTGAGATTGAATGTTCTTTTGAATGTTTATTAATAAGTTGTGTTTTTTCTTCAGTGAATTGATTCCTTTTTCTTGATGGTCAATTTCCATTGGGCTTATATATCTTTCAGTTGCTGATTTATAGTTCTTTATATACGATGAATATCAATTTTTTGTTCTTTTCTTAAGTGGAAAATAGTTTCTCTCAGTGGGCCACGTCTTTTAATGTTGTTGATGGTTTCTTTAGTTATACCAAAGACTTAAATGTTTATCTTTAATCTGTTAATTAACAGATAAATCTGTTAATCTTTTTTTTTTTTTTAATGGCTTTTAGGATTGGGGCCTTCCTTAGAAAAGCCCATCCCAACTCAAGATTTAAAAAAAGAAAAGGCTTCATATTAATCTCTTACTGATTTATAGGCTTTAAAAATGTTTTGCATTTGACACCACCTGGAATTTTTGTGTATGTTGTGATATAACTTCTTTCTAAAATTGACAGCGAGCTGTCCTAACATCATTTCCCCCCACAAATGGTAACTGCCGTCATTATTATTAACCAAGACCCTATTTATTCAGGATATACTTCAGGACTCTCTGTTTCCTCACCCACTTGGTTATTTCTACATCAATGCCACACTTATTATTATTATATCTTTGATATCTTTGTTATGTGTCTTGATATACAAAGGGAAGTGTTCCTCTCATTATTCTTCTATTTCAAAATGTTCCTGGCTATGTGTATTTACTCTTCCAGATGAATTTTAGAATCAGGATATCCATGAAAAGTCCTGCTGGAGTGTCAGTAGGGGTTAATTTGGAGGAGGATTAATACCCTTTTAATATTGAAACTTTTCATCTAGAAATATAAGCTGTTTCTCCACCTAGTCAATATTTGTATGTCCTTCAATAAAGTTTTAAAGTTTTCTTCATAAGTTCTGTATGTACTTTTTGATAATTTGTTACTAAGTATCCAGTAGTTTTTATTATTAATGTAAATTATATTTTATCATATTTTCTAATTTATTATTGCTATTGTATAAGGAAGCTATTGATTTTTTTTTTGGTATGTTTATTTTCTAATTTACTACTTCGTTAAACTCTTTCATAAGCCATCATCATTTTTAAGGGGTTAGTCTCGGATGTTCTGTGTGAATAATCATATGAATAATGCCATTTTGTCTCTTCTTGTGTTGATATATGACTCTTATTTCCTTTTCTCATCTTATTACAATGACTAGGTACTCCAGGCTTGTTTAATAATAACAATGGCATCAACTCAGGTTATCTCAATCCCACTTTAAACATAATGCTTCTAATGCTTCACCATTAAGTATAATATTCGCTGTAGGTTTCTGATGAGACTTTATCAAGTTAAAGATGTTTCCTCCTCTACTTCACTTAAAACAAAGTGTTCTTTTTTTGTCATTTTTATTGTTTTTGTTTTTTTGTTTTTTTCCAATCATGAAAAGGTATTGGCAGTTATCGAATGATTTTATTTGGTGGGGGAAGGGAGATCAATTGAAGTGATTATTTTCCCCATCTTTTTTTTTTTTTTTAAATTTATTTTTATTGTTAGACTTATTGGGGTGACATCTGTTAGCAAGGATTACATAGGTTTCAGGCATACAATTCTACAGTGCATTGTCAACTTGATGTATAATAAGTTCACCACCTAATGTGACTTCTCTTTCCATCACCTTATATTTAGCTTCCCCCCCTCCTCTCCCACCCCCTCCCCTTTCTCCCCTCCCT